>CAJUYH010002236.1:57230-98577 GCA_910591685.1 Galerucella tenella | reverse complement strand
TTTTGGAAATAAAACCGTTTCTCTTTACTCCAATTTATTTCCAAAAACACTACATAATTGTGGAAGCTGAATCATCAAGATTTCAATAAACAAACAGATTGGTAAGGACAAAAATACATAATCCAGAGAAAGACTGCAATAACAATGTATGGAGTTACTACTGCCATAAGAAAGAGCGCCCAGTTCAATATTGATAAAGGATACAGAAGACTAAGGGTTATCATAATGTGGGATAGTCAAGCAGCCATTAAAGTACTGACCTCTTGTGTAATCAGTTCCAAAATGGTGTGAGAATGCCTAGACAAACTCAATGAACTAGGCGAGAGCTATGGTTTCCAGGACACACTGGAATAGGAGGAAATGAAATAGCAGATGAACTAGCAAAGAGGGGGACTGAAATACCTTTCTGGGGGCCTGAACCTTTTTGTGGAATCAGCCCCAAAGTAATATTGGAAGAAATAGGTAAAGCCGAGAAAAAGAGAAGAGCTGACCATTGGAAAGATCTAGTAGGGCTTATCTTCAGGATGACTACAACCTGTTGAGATCAAATGAATGCATAAGTCAAAGTAAAACTGCGCCAAGAGTTTTAAAGTTTTAAAAGGGATCCTAACGGGACATTGTCGCCTGAATGGGTACCTGAAAAAGCTCAAAATAGTGGAGGAAGAAGAATGTAGATTTTGTGGCATGAAAGAAGAAACCTCCATCCACATACTTTCGAACAGCACTTCAGAATCCTAGTGCACAGCACCTGGGAGATTACTGGATAGAAGAGGAACATTTACCGTTGAAGTAAGGGGGCTGAAGTAAGGGTGGTTGAACAGGTGAAGTATCTAGCAGTGATCCTTGATAAATCACTGACATGGAAGGCTCATCTTGATAGTCGCCTAAGCAAGGTGACAAACACGTATTGGGCCTGTAGGAGAGCCATTGGTCCGAGGTGGGGACTGACCCCCAAAACGATCATATGGTTCTATAGAGTGATTATGCTGCCTATGCTCACATATGCGGCTCTGGTCTGGTGGCCGAGGGAAACCTTGGTCACGGCTAGATCGCAACTGGCACGCCTTCAAAGGGTGGTCAGTTGGGGGCAACTGGCTGCATGAGGACTACACCAACTGTTGCGATGGGGGTGATCCTTGGTCTTCGGCCTCTTCACCATGTGATCGAGGCTGAGGCGGGGAGGGCTTTCCTGCGCTTGAAACGGCTGGGATACGTGCGAAGAGGGGAAGAGTGCAGGCACGTCAAGAAGCTCCGGCTCCTGGAAGATATTCCAGTTCTGGCTCGAGCGGCTGATGAATGCCTGCGTAAGTACTACTTCGCTACCCCTTACAGGGCCATGATACGGGATAGAGAGTCCTGGGAAAAAGAGAGGAATACACAGCCTAATGGGATCGTCTGGTACACAGATGGCTCATGCTCCGGTGATAGAGCAGGGGCTGGAATTTACTCCAGGAACCCAAGAACACAGGTTTGTGTACCATTGGGTGAGGGTGTATCTGCATATCAGGCCGAGATATATGCTATCTTGGAATGTGCGCAGATAAACCTAGACAGAGGTTATGTGAATCGACGCATAACCATATACTCCGACAGTCAGGCAGCAATTAAAGCCCTGAGTGGGTATACCAGCAACTCAGGACTTGCTAACGAATGTCGAGAACTACTTGCTAATCTTGCAAGGCGGAACGTGGTGCGGCTAGAATGGATTCCAGCCCACTCTGGTTTCGAAGGCAACGAGATGGCGGATGCACTGGCTGCGGAAGGGGCGGCAGCTCCTTTCTGCGGCCCGGGCCCGACCCTGGGCCTAACAAAACAAAGAATACGCAAGGAGACGAAGAAGTGGCTGAGGAATCAGCACCTCGCTCATTGGAATGCTCTGCAGGGTCTTAGACAATCCAAACTTCTACTGAAGGGATGGACTGATGGACACGCCAGGGCAGCCACTGAACTACCAAGGAGTAGGCTAAGGAAGATAGCAGGACTCCTAACAGGGCACTGCTGTATGAGGAAGCACCTCTACAATCTAGGAGTAGAGGAAAGTTCCCTATGTAGGGGTTGCGGCATGACTGATGAAACGTCAGTTCATGTTCTCTTAGAGTGTCCACACTGGGCTGTATTACGCAGGCGAATCTTCGGAGTCACTGTCATAGCTCCTGGAGACACAAGCAGGCATCCACTGAAAAAGGTTGTGGCCTTTATTGAAGGGCTCGGCTTCATGTATGACTAGGTAGCAGGATTGGCACAATGGGCCCGCCAGTGGCCTCAGTGTCGGAACCTTGGCTTGAGTTGTCCAGGACAAGGCTCGCCTGCACATTTAGTAGTAGTAGTAGTAAGGGGGCACAATAGATCTTTTAGGTATCAGTGAATGTCACCCCAAAGAACATACATACATACTATTGTCTCAATGGGCACTTCAAAAAGCTCAAACTAGTGTAGGAGGAAGAGTGAAGGTTTTAAGGAATGGAAGAAGAAAACTCCATTAATATACTTGAGGATTGCAAGTGATTATAGAATTCCAGGGAATCTAATGGATCATAGAAGGAATGGAACTTAAGGAGCTACTACTCCTCAGTATCTGGCTAGATCTTTCGAAGAATGTTTACCACAAAAGTGAGCATACTTACTTCTTCGGACATCAAATTAATTTCGTCGAAAGTCCTGCTATAATGCGGAAACACCCTTTCCTGTAAAATGTCCAAAGTAGTAAGAGTTATTTTCTTCATGCTAGAAAAATACGTTCGATATATATGCAACAAATTTTTCTGCATCTGTTTTATCCTCTTATCCGAGATATTGTTCAGCACGTCCATCAACGTACCGAGGTGATTTTCCATAATGAACACCGAACACCTCTTCCAATCGATAATGTTGCGAAAAGGCATCACATGACCGTCGGCTATTATCACAGGTATACAATTAGCTGCCATGGCTTCTAATAAAACGAATTGTCCGGATCGTTCACCGCGAAAAACTAGGCAGAATGTTGATTCTTTTAGTACTTCCGGATAATCGAACGTTTTGCCGGTTTCGATATCGCATCTTTGAGTATATCTGTGTCGATGGCAAGAATCGAGGATTGTCAGGTAATCGTGGTAGCGATAGCGAAGTTTTTGAAGTTCCGTGATGAAAAATGGATCTACGTTTAGTTGCGATGAAGTTACTAAACAGGTCCTAGAAAATAAAAACCATAATATTAATATACACAATAAGATATAGAATCAACAAAATATACACAAATTACCTCTTGTGAGATGTATTTCTAACAGCTGCTAATTTTGATATCGGACTAAATACTGGTAAAGAAATATCGAATCTTTCTCGAAACGTATACGTATCGAAGCCTCCTCCGGCTATCATCGCCTTGCCAACGTCCAATTCTATCACTGGTGCGAAATCTGGTGGACTGCCAGACAACATATTGAATATAAGGTGATTTTCTCCGCCATTCCAACTGAAACAATAATAGTATATTATACACTATTATTATTGACCGAGCACCAAAATTATAAGGTGCGAGGCTTTTTTTTCCACTACTAGCCAAATTTAAGACAAAAATTGAAAATGATTCACAAACGCACCACGACATGCGTTTACCTCGTCGTCTGAATGCACATCCCCAATCAATTTAGTGGCGAAGTGGCACTTCGGCACGCGTGCTGGGACAATGAAGTTTAAACGTAAGTATCCTCAATTCAATTTCGTGCTGACATGCGCGCCGATTTGGAAGTGCAAGCTGTAAGCTTTTTCGGTGCGTGCCGAATTGTGTCATTCGCATTTAGTCATGGGAAAAATACTTGAGGTATCCTAACCCTATTTTATTCTATTATCTTTGTAAACAAACAAAATTTCTTTTCCTACGACCATATAGGAAATTAACATTTATCACACTCTCTACTCTGGCGGAAAGTTTCTCATATCATCATAGTGACGGAAACCGTGCGCTATGTGATATCATATCGCACGGTTCGCATGAATTCGATTAACGTGGTTTTCTTATTTGAATTTGCCTACAATACTACAAATATAGCACAAAACACAATATATGTTCAAAAAATATTAAGATTCTCCAAATTTTGTGATAAAAAAACAACTAGGTACGGCCGGAAATCGAATCGCGGTCTACTCCAGCCATGGAGCTAGTATTAAGAGGAGTCGCTACGCATGTCATAAAAGTGGTATCGGTTTCGCCATTTTACTTCCACTTCTCTGTCAACTTGACATTAGTATTGTTTTGTGGATGTGAATTGGGTATTTTTGGATTTTCTTTTTGTTAGTGTCGTTTTTTTCTATTTTAATAATTGAACAATAATGGTTTCTTGTGCTTCACGAAGTTTTACAAGTAGAGACAGAGTAAATACGAAAAAATCATCAGGAACAACATATCATAGGTTAGTAAACAATCGAAACAGGACTGAACTGGAATATATTTCTTTGTGCTTCAATAAGTTTTATTTAACTTCATATTATATTTAATGTTTGTAGATTTCTTAGAACTCCATCAATAAGAGATATGTGGTTGAAATTTGTGAAAAGAGGTTCTTGACAGCCAACAAAATACAGTGTTCCTATATTATCAATTTCATCTTGTCAAAAGGGCGATAATGTGCACTTTAAGGAAGAAAACCACCTCTAATCAAAAATTCAAAAAGCCGCTAGGCCATACCTAGGTTAAAAAGAATTTCACAAGTGAATATATTTTTATTGATTGAAAATTTAAATAATCCGGCTCTGCCGTCGACGCCATATTGCTAACATGACAATGTCACTCATGTGATACCACTTTCCTATTATGAGATAGTCGACTGTGTCATCTCCTCTTAATAGTAGCTCCATGACTCCAGCATTCTCCGAATTGTCATGACGCGGATATCTGTCAGGGCGTGCATAAATTCGACGCTAGGTACCTCTACCTTCTACCTGTATTATTTTGTATAAAAATATCAGATAATAAGAAATAGAAAACTGAAAAAAAATACAAGAAAACCCAGGCCCAAAGTGTAACTATGTATAGAACTATCAGAAAATAAGAAATAGAAAACTAAAAAAAAACAAGAAAACCCAGGCCCAAACCCGGTTGATATATATATATATATATAAGCTTAATCCTCAAAGGACATAATCCTTCCGGCAGCGTCCAATTTAAGGGTGTCTCTTCTGGGCTACAGGTAGTTAGCGTCCAATTTGGGGCCGCCCAGCTGTCAAATGTTCTTATTTTGGGTATATCTATAGTATAGCTGTAGGAATTTAAAAAAATCTAATTATAAAGAATTAAAATGTCTTCTGCGTTATTTGGAAAATATTTTGCACTACAAACTGATTATTTTAAAAATAATCATATGTTTTAGGTAGGTACAGTTATTGATGTTTTCAAATAAATAAAAACATAATGTTTCGTAAATTTATCGCGTGATCGTAAAAATATATACTAATTATAAAAGTGAAAAATAGTAAAGTAGGCTTATGTCAAAATTCTCAAATTATAACACAAAGAATAGAAATAGTTTTTGTGAAGTGTAAGTGAAATATTTATTACATAAAAGTGTAAACGAATTATAATTGTGAGATAAACTAAAAATAAAAAGTGTTAGTCTCGGTTTTTTATTATAATGGAAGTTGATACTGATAGTAGCGAGAAACCTAAGGTACTTTCGTTGCAAAGTGAATTTCACTCATTTCATTTCCGCACTCTCCGATGTCGACATTATTAAACAATACATTACATTAAACAATATTTGTTACAATTATCGCATGGTCGTAGGAAAAATAGTGTACATTACTTGTGCGAAAGTGATTTTTACCACTCGTGTGAAAAATGTCACTTTCCGCACTCGTTACGTAATATAAGTACTATACTATAGTCAAAAGCGCTCTTATCGTGGGGGTTCAAAGGTCACTAACCATATGTATTAAATCAGAAGACACAGAGGTTACCAAAAAGTGAGATTACAAATATACCCGGAGAAAATAATTATGTTTCCTGCACACTGGTTGACGAATTTCCACTTTTTCATTCATTCTCGAAATAATCTATCAGATTAAGTACCACTTTTTTTGCTTGAGGATGCAAAATACGGAAAATTCCTTCTTATTATTTATATTGTCACTTTGAATTGTCAAAGTGACACAACTGACATTTAAATATAAACTTCGCTGGTGAAAGACTTTTTAGAATCGCTGAAAACTAAATACATATCCTTTTTTCTCCCGTCAAAATTGCATAAGTCTGTCTTATTCATTTTACGGATTTTATCTGGAAGTTATGATTAAACGCAATAAAAGAAAACAAATACGGTGATTATGTCTTTGTTGAATCGTATGACCCACATGATAAGACTGCATTTGACTATAAGCGAACCAAAATTATTTTTCAGTTTTCTATCTATCCTAGATTTTTGTGAAATACCCTGTAGAATGATGGGTACTCGAACCCGGGAACCCTACAAAGCCCAGCGGACGGTTCCTCCTTATCAATGTTCTGTTCTGTATTATAAGCTGAAATTTAGCCTCGACTGCGTCTCAAATTTAATACATTTATAATTAAATCAACTAATATAATTGTTTTTTCCAATTTTTTATATCTTGTTTGAACAATAATTATTCATTAAATGATAAATTCTGGATGCTACCTTGACCTTCTGATATAATCTAAAGTTAAAACATTTTTTTACGTAACCAGTTTGGTAACACGGTTTCAATATATTTTTTACGATGAGGTATTCTGTTATTTACTAAAAATTTCGATAAATCGAAAGTAAATTCCACTTTTAAAAATATTCGATAACGTTTTGATAAAACTATTTTTTTAAGGATCAAATCTTATCAATACAGATCATACGAAATTAGTATATTATGCAACGATCATGTAATAACCATTGCATGGCTATTCTTTCTACGAAGAAATTTGATTAAAAAAAATATATAAAAAAATGTACTACCCGGGACTCGAACCCGGAATGTACAGATCGAAAAAAACCTTATGCAGCGCCTTTACCCACTGCGCCACGGGACGACATGGTTGAGTTGATAGCATAAAGCGTATAAGTATGTTACTGTTATACAATAAGTAATAAATTATTGTAAACAAAAATAATAAGTTTAAATATGTATTTGCCTTGGTCATTAAGTATTTTCGGTCTGGTGCTCGACATTTCTTTTAAAAACTAACTCAAAAGATTTAAACTGCCATAAAACACTGTCAATCATTCTACAGAAAATATTGGGTCTGCCTACCTACTTGGGTATTTGAAAATCTAGATTTCTATTGGTCAATTTTTCAGTTTTATAATGAAAACCAGTGTTATAATGAGTATCACTATGAAACTGATTATGAAACTGAAAGTTGGCATTTAATTAACAACTTAAAGTATAGGAGTAGAAAAAGTATTTTTATACGACATTTACCTAGTTCTGCTTCGCTCCACTCGTGCCTCAAAAAACTCGTGACTAAAGTAACGTTTTTGACACTTGGTTCCTACTTTTAATATACTAATTTCGTCGACCGTGTATTAACATAATATGCTTTTATCTACAACTGTCATGTAACGGGTACGATTTGACATTATTTTAAGTGTCATAATGACGTATATTACCGCACTAGTGCGCTTTTGAATACATTACCGCACTAGTGCGATAATAAGAATCTAGAAAATTATTAATACCAGAATTAAATATTTAAATTAACACTGGAAGCTGTATTTTTAATTTCCGAAAGGAGATTGTCTTCGCTTGAACTCAATTTTATAGATTTTTGTTCATTCAACTTTGACAATTTGATGGGATAACTAATTTTTTTTATTTCCACAGATTTGTTTGTCTTTGTTGCTACGGTCACAGAATATGATACACAGTACCTTATGTTTGCAGTCGAAATTATTAAAAATACGTTGGATTGAATTTTTTTTCAATTTTATGATATAGTTAATAATACTAATAAACAGTTGTAAATAAAACTTTGTACGTAACACGTGTGATAGGAATTATTAACGCACTCATGTGATTACACGACTCGACCTACGGCCTCGTCGTGCAAACTTCACATGCGTGCGTTAATAATGTCCATATCCCACTAATTACGTAAATAACTATTAACAAGTCAAGTTGATATGGCAAACCAAACCAAAAAATAGAAGATCTAGAGGCAGGCCTAGAAGGAAATGGGATGATGTAATAGCTGGTATCCTGGGAAAAAGTAACAAGAGCTGGAAGGAAGGGAAAGAACTTGCACGAAATAGAAGAAACTGGGCGAAATTTGTGTATAAAAACGAATGAAATACTTAAGTACAAACCTTGTATGGACAAAACACCTTAACACTTTCGGGTATATTAAGGTTTATGATTATGATGATGATGAACTATTAACGTTCTCAAAACCATACATTAATGACAGCTATTAATGCATGATTTACATTAATGAACGAAACATGTCATTATTTATTTTTGACAGTACTTAGCTATGAAACAAATAAATATTTTTAGTTTTTAAATATTGAGAAAACATTTATTATCTCGATTGTTAATGGCCTCATTAATACAGTAGTTGGTTAAATAACTATTATTCACAACCATATATGCAATGCTGTCATTACTAATGTCATTGAAGGTTGGAAAGTGTCATATTACACACCTCTACTTCTCGCCCTCGGTTTTTTGGGGTAGCTCCCTAGCCTTATTCTTGAAGGGTGCGATTCAGCCTCAATCCACACTCCCCGAGGAGTAAATTTTGACAATGTTGCCAGTATTAATTGTAGCAATGGCCACATAAAAATACGAGACTCGATTTCAACGATGCCAAATTTAGTAGTAACATAACAATATTGAAGTAAATATGTACATATCAGAAAATAAGAAATAGAAAACTAAAAAAAAACAAAAACCCAGGTCCTAAACGGGTTTCGAACCTACAACCTCTGAGTTGTAAGCTCAGTACACTACCAACTGTGCCAAACTGCTCACATTCAGTCACATCTAATAGAAGGTAAAAGGCTGCTTGGACGTATGCGCACCTCAACTACTAAATTTGACGTGGTGGGAGGATTGGAGTCGTGAAAATAAGCTCTCGTCATAAAAATGGGTTCAAAACAAGGAAAGCAGAATAATATCTACAACCAGAAGTGCACTTCTACAAATAAAATATTCATCTCTCTATGGTTTAGGCCCAGCCTCTAGTCATTTTTGCCGAGTGCGAGCAAGACGCGAACGACATCGAATATTACATAACGAATCAGCGATAAGCAAATTGGGTTTATAAAATAAATAAGATAGGAAATTTTAACATGCAGAATTTAATTAGACTGTTCATACACCGATAAATGAAATAAAATATTATCAACTTTTAATTTATCTTCTGTATTTTTCTTGTGGTATATTTATTATGCCAGAATATTTTTCATTTTTTTCCATATCAACGTTTCGGTAGCATTCTGACACTAACGAAAAACATTCGATAACCAGACAATAAATAAATCATTTTTATAGACAATGATAATTATATCATATTAATGTGGAATGCATACAGAATCCTAGGATACAACAGATCTCTAGACGTCACCCACCAGAGATTAGATATTCTACTTACGTCACCGACGTGTTTTCAGGCAAGTGTGTTTGTTTACGTTTTATACATTATTGAAAAAATTACTATTCTGCCTTTTAGGAATACATAATAAATGTTTAAACTATATAAAAACTCGATATTTATATTGTGAAAACTCCAGATTACAAACAATCGAGCGCAACGGAATACCAGACATTTTTATTATCAAGGACGTCATATTAAAACTTTATACTTTACCCAGAGGACTTTTAAATAATTCATATTAAGCATTTATGACTAAGGCTCCCATCAGACATTTAATATTACCTATATGTGTTGCATGCTAATTTTACAAAAAAAAGTAATGACATGTCAATAGCTATTAATGATTTAATTTACTTTGTTTATAAATGTGTATGCACTTAATGTATCACATTTCTTTTAACTGTGTTGGAAATTTGATTCAATACCTCCTTGAACTGATAATTTTATCAATCTAACACAAATTAATCTTATTTTTAAACAAATAAATAATTCAAAATCAAACAATATTTGAGATCTTTTTAAATTACTGAATATAAAATGTGTAGTTATATGATAAAAATTTATTGCTCTTATTGTATAATATCAACTGTGAACTTTGGCTGAAATTTTTTTTGGTCATAACTGTTCAATGTTCTTTCTCTTCTGACTTTTATTCAGTTTTTCCATGACTGCCCCCATATAATAAAAACTGTCAGTCAGATGTCAATTACATAATAAAATGTAAATGTGTCAAAGTCCTTATTTTGGGAAGAACCCTATCAAATCACAAACATTCGTTTCAAATAAACAAATAGTATTTCCAAACACCCTGTATATAATTTCTTAAATCCACTGTAATTAATAATGATGATAGGTTTCTAAATAAAAAAACAGTGAAAACTTCTTATTTAAAAGTACCCACAACACCCTTTATAATACATCCATTCTTATTTAAAACTTCCTGTTCTTTCAACACATATGCAACATAATAATATCAAAAGTAATATGGCTTTTGAGACACATCCTGCTTCCAAAGTCGTAAAACCTGCAAATTGACACGTCGGTCATGAGGGGGCACAGAAACGCGACCACCAAGCACCTTTACCCTGAAGTTACATTATTCCAAATTAATAAAACAATTTTCAAGTACTTTAGCTGTAAAGTTGGCCATTTAGATTTTTCATTAAATTGATTGTTGGTAGTTCTTTTACATTTTTTAAACTGACTGCCTTATAGCAATGTAAATAAAAGTTGTGGTAAAAATTTCCTGACTGTTTACATCTCATCTGCATCTCTCAGCAAGTCAAGAGGGAAAATATGGTGACATTGTCATGAGCGCCAGAGTTATTCAAGCAGGATGTACAGCATTTGTTCAGCACAAAAAAATGAGCAGAACAAGTGCTTTGTAAAGTGGTTGGTTCCCTTGTTTCTCAACATAACTCTCACTTAGGTAATTCTTGAAGTTGGTGTTTAATTAAATTATTTAATTTATCTTATAATAAAAATTTGAAAAATGTTTCCAGTATCTACTGGCTAGGTCATGCAAAATATTTAGGAAATCAGATAAATTAATGTTTTATTCAATATTTTTGATTTTGGCTTATTAAAAGTGATTTAGTCTGAATTGCTAATGTAAAACATTTTGAGACATTTAATTTGAACATTTTATTATGTACTTATTGTCCTTGCTTTGTTGGCAAAGTATTACTTTTCGCAATTTTTGCACAATGAAGTTAATTAATTAATATGCGAGTTAATATGAGAATGCCTTTATCAAGCTTATTATCTGTTATTTGCTGAATAAATACTTTTGGTACTATTTTCATTAAACTAAAATAAAAGTAGGTATACTAATCAGACATAGACAGATTTATATTGAAGATTATTTCATACTTACTATGGAAGGGAACTTAAAACTGTTGAAGTTAAATTCAGTCTAATCCTGTCTTGGTTGAGAGTATCAATGGATGGAATAAATATACAGGCTTCTTCTGGGTTAGCCGTGTAGTATTTTGACTTGATCACAGCATTAAGTAAATAATAGTATTCTTTGGATAAGTGCTCTGTAGCAGGCACCCCATGTTCATCTACATATTTTTTTGGTGGATACACATACACTGCTATCCTATCATGTCCTGTATGACCACACCGATATACATTAAAGCAATCCCAATGTGTACACTGTGAGTTCCTAGGAGTCACTATACTAACACTATTAGATAATTTCACTAGAGGTAGATTTTGCAGGTTTCTAAAATCAATCTTTTCATAATTTTTTCTCACATCACTTGTAAAATTCGCTAAAGGAACGGAAAGAGCTATAAATATAGAAACAATAAGCAGCACAAAGAAAAAATTTTTGTATTTTTTGTAAATGGAGGCTTTTGTAAAGTTGTACACTTTTGATATCGCAATTTTTGTAGGAACCGTCATTTTTTCACACACAGTATGCAATAACTTACTGATAAATACATGGCACTAGGGATAATAGGTGTAAATGTGAAAAATAATTCACATTCTGAAATTTTTAAGTCATGTTTTGAATGTAATACACCAACACTAACAGGACACTCCTGTCACTTCCCAACAAAATGAGAAGTAAAAGTAAACAGATCTGTTTTAGGTTAGATCAATTTTTGGTTTCAGCCGTGGCTACTAGTCCGCCCTGAACGCTAGAAGATACACAATGTGAACCATATTATGTGAACTACTCAAATGATAACACTTAGGTATATAATATGAAATTTGAACCATCTCCTACCTCCCTTACCATTATTAACTGAAGTGACACAATTATTGGAATACTATATTACTTATGTTAGTTTGACAGCAGATTTGAAATATGAACGCGTTTTATCACTTAAAAATAGGATTAATATTGTAATGAAAATAGTCTCATAATTACAATGTAATTAGTGGAATTCTTACACAGAAATAAAGTTCTTGTATAATTAACATCTCATATGAAGTGAATAGCTAAAAAAATTTGAAATTTTCGTTGCAAGAAAAAAAACGTTTGTTTGTTGTAGGAAGACTATTTTTATTACGCATTAACGGGTGAGTAGGCATAATCAAAATTTTAAGACATTTAAATTTAATCAACATTTCTGAAGCAATTCCCCTAGTAATTTTACTGATAAATTCAAATACTATTGAATAAGAAAATTATTATTCTAGTTTACATCTTCAATTATGCAAATAATTTGTTCTACATTTTACATTGCATAGGCAACTCAAATAACAATAAAATAGTGGAAAGTTGCCTATGTCTTTAAATGTCAATCTCACCTCACTAGCACCACTAGTGTCAAAAGCATAACTACGAAAGTGTTGTTCTGAAACTGAAAGGTTACATTTGTTTTTAAACAAATGGAGTTTACAAAACGCACAATTTATTTGAAAATAAGATATTTAGATGATTCTAGTAAGTTGTTTTTCTACCAAATAACATATTTTTTTATTTAAAGTATTTTTCTCAGTAGATAATCATGATGTGGTAAAGAAAACTATCGAAGTCTCTCCACATACAGATCCGAATGTTTTAAAAACGGAATTGTACAAGATTTGTAATATTGCTAATGAAAAAGTAATGAAAATTCGCAATGAAGATGGTGCATTGGTGCCAATATCATTTTTAACTGATCCTACTATACCAGACAGGTATTTTACATTTTTATAATTACACCAAAACTTTCATATTGGGCTATTATTATTCATTGCCATTTTTAAGTTAATTATCCAACAAGCCTTATATATCTTATGATAAGAATATTCTATTGCATAGAATACAAATTAAGTGATACATCATTCTGTTGAGTTACTGTGACACACAAAATATAGTAACCCCGTTTTAATAACATTAATACCATAAAAATGAAAAATCTATCTTTTAATAGTAATTTATCCAAAGACATTGTCCAATTATAGCATATTTTATACTGTCATCATCAATATCATTTTGCTATAAGCTTTTAATAGTTGCATTTTTTTTGTCTTGTACTTGCCCTACCTTTGTACTGAAGGGATGCAAATTAGTAGTCCCAGTGAAAAGTAATACAGAGCATTTTTGGATTATTACTTTAAATGTACCACTTGTTATGGGGTGGTGGACAAACTCAACAGGACAAAGTGCATAATAGAACTTGCCAAAGGTTGTGGCTGATTTAACAAGTAGACAGGAATGTTGTCAAAACTGTGGAGATTATACCATCTTGGCACTGTAAACTTTTGAACAGTGCTTAGAGCTGGTGGGATTCATGGATGAAAAGCCCTAGCCAAGTACTAAATGGAAGATTCTCAAAGCTGATGGCTTCATCAAGAGTTAGGCTGATGAAAGTAATGTAGATAAAGAGGAAGACAATAGATCCAAATAGGTCATAATAGCTCGGTCTGGTTATTAAAATATATTTTATTTTTTAGATACTTCCAATTGGACATAACTAATGTTTCTTATGTTGGTAGGTATCATTGGGCATCAGTTTTTTTAAAGCAATCACTATACTTATCCTATTCTAAGCATTAGGAGGAAAGTTGAATGAAGTAATCACATTTTAATAATTTCATTGTTTATAACAGTATCACAATTTTTAGATAGACCTGCAGCAAGCCTTCTACAGGATGCATACGTTGACGCCGTTCAACAAAAAATTAGAACTCTGGAATCTCGGATAGCACAATCGGAGTTACTTCTACCCCAATTAGAATGGCGAAGACAAGCTTATATGGAAGATACTGTGAATGGACTACTATATAAAGTTGGATTTTTGAACAGAAGATTTGACGAGCTGTTACCCCAATGTAGACCAAAGCAGCCTGAAACAATGGCTTAATACTATTATTAGATGTTAACAAAAGATGAGATGAAACTAATCTAGATCTAGTAGTTGGTTGATGAGGGAATTAATTTTTACATACATTTATCTAGTGATAAACTTAAATTGTAATCATTCGTTTTGGTGAAAATCTCCATCAATAATGTTGAATATGTATTTGAGAAATCAGTCTTTTATTCTCTTTGACTCAACATCTAGATACAGCTTCCTGATTTATAGACATGTTAAAGATAAGTTTTCAACTGTAAAAATGTGTCAATATGTAATAAAGAAACTTGATTCTTATATATAAACGAATTTATTATCCCCTTCTAACCAAATTACAAGAAATATGTCCTTGGTTTACGAACAGAGAAACGATTCATGGATCTGTGGTGGATACGTTTAGGTAATGGGAACCGGATCTTTGAATCGTGGAATTGTTTAACTTGAGGTCTTCTTGTGTTTGAAGCCTTCACTTCTTCAACTTTGATAATCTAAAATCAAAAAATGATTTTAATATAACGTACAAAATTGTTAATTCAGTGCAACAGACAAATTAATATTATTGATAACGGTTTTTCAGAAAAATTTTTGAGAATTGAACATACAGTTCTAATAATAAATTAACATGCCAAGTTTGTAATGTCAGGCATTGAATACCAGGAAAAAGACACAAGTACAGTTTCCAACGATGCAATATGACTGTTGATCTAGCACAGTTTCGACCTACTCAGATATAGAAAAAAGTGAGCAGGAGATACCATAGTGCGATATACAAAATAAGAAATAACTTATGGAATCTTTCATACCTGGATTGCATGAGCTCTAGCTCTATGCCTTGCTCCCATATCCCTATAACAAGTAGTTACAGCTCCTGAAACACTGAGGTCACGGTATTCCCTGTACATGTTGTGTGTTCCAGAACGAGAGTCATATCTCAGCCAGATACCAAAATTCTTAATTTTAACAGGAGTTTTTTCAGCGATCTGCCTTACTGATACAATTTCTCCAGTGGTTTTTTTGAACTTCCTAAGTTGTCTCAAAAAATACCAGAAACGGGATTTTGCTACAATAGGATCAGGAGAGAAAATCCTCATTTTATATAAGGGAGTATTTTTTTCCTTTTCGGTAGGCAACTTGCGCCCGATAACTTCATATTCTTTCAACTGAAAACAAAAAGTTTATATCATTATTGTCAATCCATCACACGTGTACATTACTGATAAATATATTGAATATATAGCAATTAGCCATCCGCATTATTAATAACAATAAATAAGACGGTAATTTTCACATTATTTAAATGAAATTAGCATTAAATAGATATAGAAAATTTGATATTTTTGTAAAAATACATTTACTAACCTCTCCTTTGGCTTTCATGGCTACGGTTTTTGACGGAAAGGAAGCGGATATATGTGCTTCAAATTATTCAACATGGCAGCGTCATGACCCTCTTCTTTTTTATAGTTGTGGCTTCGTTAGTCAAGATAAAAAGGTAGTAAGGATTAGGGTTAGCCGAAATAATTGAGGAGAGCCAATGGAAAAACACGAAAACAGGCATGTTGGATTATTACAAACTGGAGGAAAACTGTAAAAAGTATTTAAGAATAACATTTGGATACATAATTAAAGATCAAACATATTATATAACATTTTTATTCCTGTGTTTCGAAAATAATAGATCACAACAGAATTCAATAGAATACGAAATGCCTATTTTGGTCCAAATTTTGGTCAATGTAGAATGCAATTAGTTTTATTACTATCACCATTGTCTATACTTTTTATAGACAATGCTATCACCAATGTAGTTTCCATCAATAACTCAGGATGCTGATGTATATAACTATGTTTATGCTGATGCAATCTATGGCTAGGTACAGGACCCCGGAAGAACCAACAGGCCCCGATATGAGGATCAATAAATATCAGGGCTAAAAATATTTGTGGTTTATTTCACGATAGGTACTTGTGGTGAGGGACATGTGAAATAAAAATAAACGGGGCACAAATTTACTTCTCCAGCATGAAAATTATTTTATTTCAACCGCCTACAAATACTAACAAGCTCTAAGCAATAAATAAATTTTGAAATATTTTTATGTACACAAGTACACAAAACACATGACAAGACAACGACCTGACAACGACATCTGACCGTCGTAATCTGTCATTGAAGTTCCATACAGCGCTATCAATCAAGACGGTGGAACAGCTGAACTAATGTACAGATGCGCTCGTTTTCTAAATTTTCCGTGCAACAAATCTCAAAAAATACAATGAATTGAGATTTCATATTCTCAGAATCAAATTCTCTAGGCCTTCTTTTGGGGATAAGGTCTTGGCGTTCAAATTGGTGACCACAAATTGTCAAAACTGTTAAAATCACACCATCACTTGATGGCTTATATCTTTTTTATAACAATCTAAAACCTGACTAAAATACCTCATCCCCAAGACAAAGGTCCAAGTTATATTATGTTTAAATTTCAACTCTCAATTTTACTGCAGATTTGTTGCAAGTCAGGGGTGCCAACTGTTTTGAGCTGTCTAATTTGTGACCTTGTGAGGCCCCTCTTAAATTTAGATATATCCACGGATGGAGTATCCTATAGGTGAAAAAATGTTAAATATTAATTTAGTGAAAAATTTTATAAAAAAATATGCTTGTTCTGAAACACCATTAAATTAAATAAAATTCAAGTTTTTCAAAACCCGTCTCATTTTATGGCCAGTTTTATGAAAACCTGGAGTCTGACTTTTTGACATTTCTTCACATATTGGCTAATATCTCGCGAACCTTAAGGTTTGCAAGGTTCTAGTCTACGCCAAATTATGAGTCTTCGCGAATTAGAAGTTTCGGTGTGGACTAAGAAAAATTTTCAAAACCTGAAAATTCTAAAATCCATATCTAAGGTTTTTCGATGTGGAAAATTCAATTCTGAATCGAATGGCGTAGACTAGATCTTGCAAACCTCAAGGTTCCCCAGATATTAGCCAATATGTGAAGAAATGTCAAAAAGTCAGACTCCAGGTTTTCATAAAACTGGCCATAAAATGAGACGGGTTTTGAAAAACTTGAATTTTATTTAATTTTATGTGGTTTTAGAACAAGCAAAACTTTTTATCAAGAATAACATTTTTCACAAAATTAATATTTAAAATTTTTTCACCTATAGGATACTCCGTCCGTGGACACGCTGTATAATACAATAATCATATAACAGCTCTACATAATCCTAGGAATTCCAAGAGAATAATCTATATAATTTGAAATTTTGTTGAATAAAATTGAATAGTGTTCAATAAAATGGAAATATATTACTATATATTTTATTAAACATCACAGGCTATGAAACATTATATTAATGTGGTTTGGGTGTATGCCCATCTACATAGAAATTCCTTGTAGCATTTGGTAATCTAACTTCTAAGCCATCCAATTCTTTATTCAAAATTATTTGACATCCTAGTCTAGAGTTTTCTTTTAAAAAAGGTGCCATGTCTAACAAATCTTCTTCCGTTTCTGTAGGTTCTACTAGCAGATCTTGATGGTTACTTTGGACGTAAACATGGCAAGTGGTACATGCCAAAGAAGCTTCACATGCTCCTTCCATTGGTATTTGATATCTATGTGCTAAATATAACAAGTTATCCCCAACTTTGCCTCTTATAGGGAATTTCTTTCCATCCTTATTTACTACAGTTACATTAACTCTGCAACATAGAACATGTAATTAGAATATTATAAAGTATTTATCTTGCTTATTTCTATAAAAAATCAAAAATTGCCAATAATATATTGGATTTCAAAAACAAAATCACTTTTCTATAATTGAACTGTACCTTTATTTGTAGTTGCCAGTATATCAAAGGAAATAAATACTTACACTTCATCTTCCGATTTTGGATCCTGCCATTCATATTCTCCATGTGAATGAGCTAAAATAAGAAAACATTTCTATCTAGTAACGAAGGATAATAAAAGTGCACGATACCTACATAACGATGTTTGAAAATATTTTACATTCATACTAATTCGAGTTGTATTTTTAAATGGGTTTGTTTGCAGTAATTTGTAGATACATTTCGCACCATTCATTTTCCTTTTTATTAGTTAACAAAAATATAGTATTTATTCATGTCGTTTTGATAATCCACATATAAACAAAAATTGTGCTAACCTATGTTATTCTTCTTATATATTTAATTGATTAAGATTTACAGCTAGCCTTCGATTGTGACTTGTAAAGGTGGTTGAAGAAGTCTAAACAATGCAGGAAAGAAGCAGAAGAAGCAACTATTATCGAGGTGTCAAATTATTGATAGTTCAGAAAAATAATTATTTAACCATTTGTTAACCATTGTTAACTAATAGTAATTTAAAATTGTAAATATTAGATAACTATGGGGGCTCTTAGTACTTTAAGAATCTTAAGTCGACTGCCAATATCAACCATCAAGAATGCAGGTATATTATTATGTAATAACATTGTTTCTGATCTTATACCTATATTTACATTTTCAGGATCGAAAAGGTTGATGTCTGACCATAAAGTTTTTCCATTGCAACCCTCTAGATGGCAATGGATCAAATTTAAGGATTTTTTCAATTACTACCTCCTGTTGGGGTTAATACCCTGCACATTGGCTGTTACATGGGCTAATGTATTTATTGGGCCTTCAACTCTTTCTGAAATACCTGATGGTTATACTCCAAAATTTTACGAATATCAGAGGGTACGAGATATAATAAAATATCTGTTTTTTATAAATCATAACAAAATATTTGTTTTTTTAGAGTCCCGTAACAAGATTTTTTGCCAAGTATTTTTGTAGAGATCCTCAACAAGAATATGAAAAATTCTTAGCTTATATGTTTATGGAAAATGAAAAAAGACAACTAAGGTAATTTTTCTTAACTACACTTCCAAATTTTAATTTAATTATTTTGTGATTGGTAAATTTTTGTATAATGAGAATATATCCTTAAGGAGGTTTTTGCTTTGTGTAATTATTAACAGTATTGAAGAGTGCTTAATTGAATATTGGCATGTTTTCTTAGGATGCTTGAAGGTAAAGTTAAACAAAAAATGGCGGAAAGAAACGATTATCAAGCTTACTATTATCGCCCAGTTGCTGCAAAATACCATAGAATTACAAGAGAAGCTGCAGACTACTTAGAAACCATCAGAGGAGAATAAATAATTCTAATATCTGTACATAGAAGCAAGTCTTTTGGTTTTTTAATAGTAACATGTAGTTTAATTAATAAATTTTTAATTATTTAAATGTGCATTATTATTAAAGGGTATAGAGTAAAGTGTAAAATATATCCAATGAAGTTTTGTATTGTTAGAGCTGTTGAACTTGAAAGATGTTTTATAATATGTAGGAAACTTAGTGTCATTTAATAGTTATTAATAAGGGCGAATGATATTATATATTCTAAATTCTTATCAATACATGTATTAGCTACAAAACTTTTCCGTCGACAGTGTTCCAGTGAAAAGTAGACCATTTCAACAGTTTATAACTTTTACTTATACTTCTAATCATACAAACAAGTTTTAGTGTGTGTATGATTGGTTGTCTATCATTATTTCTCTAGCTCGTCTCACAAAATCTTCGATAAAACTGCTGTCGAATGGTATGGATTCATAGGTCACTAGTGAATTGTTAATTGTATTTCTACTTGTGCCTTTTCATAGCACCTTTGTCCCTTGCCCCAGTTTATACACGTCCACTAAAAACAGTGTGTCAAAACTTGCTTCATTTGATAGAGAATCTCATGTAAAATCGTATGAATTTTTGCAAAACTGTAATATCTAATTATCTCTATTCCTATGGAGAAGTTCACGATGTACGTAACTGTCAACTTCGGTATGTAATTTTTCAACAAAATGCTAAGCTAACTGTTTAAAATGTAAAATGATATGTTATTGGGGATGTTGCATATACAGGTATGCAAAAACCATTCAATGAAAAATATCCAGATGTACCTTTAACACAACTCATTTCGATATCCATTTCCCCTGAACTATAAGTGTTTTGGTTGATCTGCGGATTTTCCAGTCTATGGATACCTGACTTGCCTCTCCCTGTATTAATAAGATATGTGTAAGGGAGGTACGTTTTATAGTTATGAATATTTACCATGGTACATGTGATTCACATGTCAGAAGAGGTAAGTAGGTTGCCTATGATTTAGAGAGTTGTGTATGCTTGGTTGCCCTTACCTAAATTGTTTGTGAATATATGAGTATTACTCGATAAAGATCATTTATGAATGATTTTGTGTACATTAATACAACTCAAAAATACCCTGCCGACAAAAGAGCACCTTAATAATTTTAAATTTAAAAGCAGTAAAACTCTGTAATTTTGGATGGTCTATATAATGATACCACAGTACCTAGATGGAATGATTGAAGATTTGCTATATCTTGTCTTACAGTAAAAACACTCTGTAGCTTTGTAATTCGATAAATGAAACTAAATAAAGAACGGAATAAGCTATTAAATTAATTCGTTCTAAATATTATAATTTCACAATATTATGACTGTAATTCTAAAAATTAACGAGTAACTAGCTCAAGAAGTAGTCCATCAAGACAAGACGAATATAAAATGGGGTCTTATCATCGATATTCTTTGTGTATGTGTGGAGGTCGCCAGGGTGACCAGCAGACCAGATGACCAATACCTTGATTACCATAAGTGGCAGGTCATGAAAGTGACCGTTGGAGGCAGCCGCAGTGGGCAGTTTATCACGAGTCCGGGGCGAACAACACCCTCTTACGGATTCCTTTTCGAATATGCCGCGATATCATCAGGAGTGCTTTCGATGTTATTTGTTACATTTCTGAATTTGAAACTTGTAACAGAAAATGCTATTTAAAGGTAATAAGAATAATGAATTTATTGATGAAATTCTTTTAATTTATTTTAAATATAAAAATATATTCCCTTTGCATTTATTTTTTAAATTCTCTGATATATATGGAGTTTTTATTAATGCAAATATGGCGTTATAGTTGAAAAAATCCTTAATTATTATAAAATCTATTAAAAACTAGTTTATAAATGCCAGCAGTGTTATAAAAAGTAAATTATCAGCTGCAGAAATAGACCGGCGTTAAATAACCGAATTAAAAAATATGCAACGGAAATTTTAAAATTAATTTGTTCTTACCACTTCCAAACATCTAAAATAGGTTAAATTTCAAACACATGCTAGAAAATGATTCCAATAACGTGCTGCCAAACACAACAAGGTGAAAATGTTTGATATTATAAATATATAATGACAAAGTCTTGAACAGCATTATTAATGGACAACGCAAGCTAGCATAGTCGACAATTATTGCAGAAGTACGCGGCTGCAAAATACATATATTTTAAGGAAAATTATACAAAAAAAGAACTTTTGCAAGTGCTGGAATAGTTTCTTCAAAAAAAGTATGTTTGTGATACAATTGCAGAAGAATTGGGACATAAAGTGTTACCTTCCTACTACTGCGTGTTTAATCCCTTATGTTCCAACAACTTAAATCGAGCGCGCGCGGAAAAAATACCTACTTTAAGTGGTACTGTGGTAGAATTAATTAGGAGCTGTCTCAATGACATTCCTACCGAGAGTTGGAAAAGTTCAGTTAGTCATGTTATAAATGTTGAAAACTCGTACCTTTCTGTAAAATTGCGCCAATTTAAAATAATTTAGATGAGGCTAGCGATAGCGACACTGAATATAGAATAGATCTCTCCTAATTCAAATTATTTAAAAGGGTTCAATAAAACTCGAAGTCCAAACCACAATATTTAATCTTGTCCAGCAAAGGACAATTAGGTTGCTACTAGTTCCGGTAAATAACCATCATCAGGCTACAACAGAAATAGAAATAGTACACTTAATTTAAAGATCTCATGAAATTTTTTGTTAAACTTTAAACAGAACTACTTATCAAGTAATGTAACAGGATGTTTGGACTTCGAGTTTTATTGAACCCTTTTGTTTTCAAAACCACATTTGAGATATGGATGAGCTCTTGGAGTCAAATTATTTAAGTTCGACCCTGTAACATATGTAAACCAAGTAGTTTATTGCAGTTGATAAGCCAATACCATTTAGCGCGAAACTTATTATACCTATACATGCCATAATAGGGGTATTAGGGGCACATCTCGCTCATTCATGGGGTAGGGAATCAGCCTCTCCATTGCTTTGTGATCTGTGTGTGGATTGCTTTTATAGCCACTTGGCTATCGGAGAATATATGGCAATAATATTTTCCTTAAACCAGAGGTTCCCATACTTTTTTTTCTCATAGACCACTTTAAATATTTTGCTGGATATGGTGGACCCCCTGCAGCTATTACATTTACTAACTTACTTCCAAAACCCGAAAAAAGTATATGTCTATGTAAATCTGTGTTGTGGCTATTTTTCAATCAACTATGAGTTAAAAGTTTTCGAAAAAAAGGTGAGAATTTATATTGCTTTGATTATGCTGTGAGTATTGTCATTTAAGCTAAGTTTCAAGGCCAGTCTAAAAAGCGTCTTCATCCAACAGTTGGATTCCTACTTTACTTTTTTGTATTCTAAGATTGACTCACAGTACAAGAAACCAATAAGCTCCCACTTCGGAGTGGTAAAAAGTAAAAATAAATATTTTCTTGTTTTGTAGCTATTTATTCAAACACAAAAATTACTACACTTTTAATTATGTTGTTATAACAGTCTTAGCAGAATAAAAATTTTGATTATATTGCGACTGTTTTTAAAATAATAATCATTATTAGTTTTGATGTTAACTTTTATCTCAGATTACCGTTGTAATCTGAGATAAAAGTTATAATTTTAATGGGAGGGATGTACTTGGTGAATTGACAGCAAATTATCAATATTTGGCTTGAGTTTAGTTAAGTATAACCGTAAATCTCCTCGCTCTCTAATATTTAATCTGCTCCGTTTTATTGTCAACAAGTTTGTTACGGCACTAAAACTGCGTTCGACAAGATATGACGATGGAAACGCTATGAGAAATTTTTGCACAATTCCCCACAGTCCTGGATATTTTTCAGGTATTTGTGCCTGCAGCCAAAATGATTGATACCCTCTTTTGAATGCTACTTTGAGCTCCTCATTAGTGATAAGCTCACACTTCAGTTCATCATGGATTTATTATCCATGGTGGTATATCCATCGACAGCATTCGTATTTATATTAGAGAAAAATCCAACAAGTTCATGCAAGTTCAGACACGACTTTAACTATGCGGGCGGGCGCGACATCGGCGAGTCTTGACACGCTCTTTCTGAATATGGAATATGCAAGTTCTTACAAAAACAATTGCTGAGCTTCTTATAATATTGTCTTCCTATATTCATAGGAGAAGTCAAGCTTCTTATAATATTATCTGCCTATATTATTGTCTCCTTAAGGAATGCCCACACTGGCGCGAATAATTCGGCGCGACGGCGAAATTTTCGCCTCGCGAAATATTCGTCGACTCGAGGTCTTCGGCGTATACGAGGAGCAACAAACCGGCGCGAAAATTTCGCTTGACGACAACGAAACTGCAGCGAATTTTATTTATCTCGCGACCAGCCGCGTTTTCTATCGTTTTCGTTGCGAAGCAAAGATGTCTGCCACTGAAATATTAATAGAGTTTGTGAAGAAATATCCGATTTTATACGATTTTAGCCATTGAAGATTACAAAAATATAAGAAAGAAAGATAAGTTATGGGTGACAATCACCAAATTTTACAAAAAGGCAAAAAGAAAATTTGATAGGTAATAAAATCGAAACGAGAAACTTTAATTTATTCTAAGTAGTGATTTATTATGGGTGAATATGAATAGGTATATTAGTAATTATCATCAAATCAGTAATTTTTATTTCAGAGCATAATTAAGCAGTCAAATAGCGTTAGAACATCAAAAAAATTTAAAATGCCACTTAGAACCTTCTGGTTCTCAACCCGTGTTGTATTCAACAAAAAATTATCAAAATCCCTTACCTTTCAACTTCCTCATCCTCTGAGGCGGCCAATAATAGTATTGCTTCTTCTTCAGAACTTGAAGAATCCATTTTTTCAGATATCAAAAAAATATATCTTATGAAATTTTCGCGAAAATGTTATATGAGAAAGACGAATTTTGTTACTGGCTATGTCGCGAATATTCGCACAAATGTGATAGGAGAGACGAATTTTGATACCGCCTATGTCGCGAAATATTCGCTTCGTTATCGCGGCGTATTAATTCGCGTCAATGTGTGCAAGCCTTTATATTCATAGGAGAAGTCAAGTCGGGTCACCTAATACATTTTTATAGACCCCCGTTAACGAGTTGTGGACCCCCATTTTTTTTCCACGCAACCGTAGACCCCTGTCGGGCTCCCGTGGACCCCTGGGGGTCCACCTGGACCACTTTGGGAATCAATGCCTTAAACTCATCTTGGCTTAGAAACTCTCCTACATAGTGATCCTCTTGAATTTTTGACTTGGATATATTTCTGCTCCTGTACTTTTCCTACCAGGCCATCCTCTAATATGGGGTCGATTTTCAACTTTATGCTTTCTTGTGCATATTACGGTACAGTCTACTTATGAGCGCTTACCTTTAGGTCAATTTATGGCCCACTCGGTCAGCAGATGCTTTTTGATATAAGAAATAATCAAACTTCAACTGAATTCAAGGGAAAACCGTGTTTTAAATAAAATCTGGACCTAGCGTGGTATTAATATGTGGTAACAATCATTCCAGTTAAAATCCCTTTTTGAATTAATCGTCAAGTGTGGTAGAAAAGGTTTGTGGAAAATTTTCCATGCAAACTAAATTATATTAAAACGGATAAATGATATTATGCGTCACACCAATTATTGCGGCACCACTTTATTTTACTTTTATTGGTTTTGAAGAAGCTTCCAGAATAATGAATATTATTTTATTCTATTTCAGCACGTAATTATTTCTAAGTATATAATATCGATCTGCAATCCGAATAGCCGTAATTCAAGACTATTACATTCATTAAGTAGTTGAGGTCAATTTTATTAATTTTAAGTATTTACAAATTTGATTAAACGTCTATCATTGGCTTTTTATTCACTTTAAAATAACAGTATGCGGCAAGGTTACTTTTAGGATTAAAAAGCCGAAAAGATAAACTCACAAGCGAACCATTGATTCTAATTGGTGCCGATCGGCATATGCAATATTTATATATTTATATACCTATATATTTTACTTCAATTGCTATAGTCCACACTGACTGTGAACGTCCCAAGGTTTCCAAATGTCTCCAAAGTGGAGAGTAGGGATTTGAGACAAAAAAAGACAAAAAGAAATTTGGCATGTTCTAGTCGCAAAAAATTATACAAAATATGTACAGGCAACTGAAACAAGAAATTAATGGTCAAAGCGTGGAATTGCTGAAAAAATACATGACTTTACAAAAGTTTCAAAAAAATCCATAATTACAATTAGGTATTGGTAAAACAACTGCTATTTATCGGAAGAGTACTGACATCCCTAGTGATGTGGATACTGCAATAATAAAAAATCTGTCTGAAACCGGTTTTGCTTCTACTTGCAGATTTCTTTATCACATACTATCTATTATAGAAGCGAAAGCTCCCGTCATAGGAAAGTGAGTCTAATTCAATATTGAAATATTATATAAAAGGCAAAGGGTTATGATAGGTAATGTCGGATAGTCAATTAGCCATTAAAGCACTGAGTTATTGTGAAATAAATATCTAATAAAATGATATGAGAATGCCTACAAAAACGCAATTAACTAGGCGAGAGCATTGTTACATTACTGTAGGCTCCAGGAATAGAAATAAATAAAACAGATAAAATAACAAGACAGGGACTGAAATATTCTTTTGGGGACCGGAACACTTTTGCGGTATCAACACCTATATAATATTGAGAGAAGTAGGTAACGTATTTAACACTGAAAAAACGAGGAGAATGGACCGTTGGAGAGATCTAAGCCACCAAGAGTATTAATAGATGTCCTACTAATAGATAATTACCTCCTGGATAGACTCCTCTCCTCAAATCGCTCAAAATAGTGGAGGAGGAAGAGCATAGATTCTGTGGAGTGAATGACGAATCTCGATTCAGGTATTTACGACATGCATAGTACTACAGAATGGCTGGTAGATTACTGGACAGAATAGGACTAAAGGAACTACTAGCCTCTGAGACTTTCCTTAGAAACTGAGTAGAGGAAGAGGACACAGACCTTATAGGTTCCAGTAAATGTTTAGCAGTAAAAAACATAACTACTTATTACATTATACATATTGTAATCAGTAGTGGTTTTAGGTTTGAGGGCGCCATAGGACCGAGACGATATGGCGCCCTTCTTCTTTCGTAAATATTATATTCTTTTTTCAGTTTTTTAAAAAATTTGGCGCCGCTCAAAATTTGCCGCCCTAGGCCCGGGCCTCACGGCCTAAGCCTAAATCCGCCACTGATTGTAATGTTTTTCTTAATTATATAAACAGTTTTCACCGTGGAATGAAATTATAGGCTCACTATGGCTAATTACTATTGGTTTATTGAAGAAAGGTGAATATCTTTATAGCTGAGTACACATGACTAGAAAGTCAATGAAAACATTGTTGTATTCTGTGTAAAAAAATTTTATTTAAAATTGCAAAGCGCTTTCGGCTGGTAGGCCATCTTCAGTGCCATACTCGTCAGATATGATACAAGAAACTTAAACAAAATATGTCTACAACACATTAACGTCACAATGATAAAATTACATCAAATTAAATTTTTTTTTTTTAAATTATCCACTGATTGGTAGACCGGAAAACGACTTCGTTCTCCGGTCTACTAACACGTGTTCGTGTAGTAGCTGAAGAATATAATTAGAATTTAAAAATGTTCAAAATATGAAGACAGTTTAACCCCAATCGAGTATGGCACTGAAGATGGCCTAACAGCCGAAAGCGCTTTACAATTTTAAATAAAAAATTTTTTACACAGAATACAACAATGTTTTCATTGACTTTATTGAAGAAACACTTACACACTATAATAAAATTAATTTATATACACACTACTTAATGTCTACTAATTTATCTATGATCGAATAATAATTGTCCTAATTTATCTTCAACACTTAAATATTGCACTATTTATATTCACTAATTCACCATCTGTTCACTCACTGTATACACTCACTGTTTACCGATTCACTATTTACTGAAAAACTGTTCGACTCACTCAAATAGTCCTTCGCAACTCTAGAACCTTCTTGAATTTACCACCTTCTACTTATGCGAAGCTTCCAGAACAATCGGGAATAAAACATTGCATTACTTTGTCATGGAATCATCTAGAAAGGTCGCATTCGTAACAATATTATGTAGCTAACCGGTGAATTGATACGACTAAAGGACCTAAAGGTTCGGAGTTAGTTTTAAAGTTGAAGATTATACAAAAAGTTGATAAACTTTCAATCTGTATTGCCAATCTATCTCAAAATTAAAATTGACAAATAATTTTTCTTATAATAAAAATGGCAAAAAAATATATAGTAAACACTAGCATTTTCCAACAGATATTATGATTATTGACCCTTTTAATAAAAATAGAACGAACAGAAAAGTTTCATCAAAACTTATTGACTGTGGACAGGTCGATTAAGTCAATAAATATTTAACTAACTAAAACAAATCAATTATTTTGCTCGTCATGAATAAATTCTGAAACAAATTGACACAGTTATTCGTAACAACCGGTCGATAAAAAAAATAAAACTAAATGTTGACCTAATACAAACATTAACTAAAAAATAGAGCATGTTTTCATAAAATACTGCTTAATAATAAAGTGAGTGATTAAAGCGATGAAAATATTACAAACGAAAACATGTTTTCGTTATAATAAATTTTTTACGACCGAGGGAACCCTTATATTTTATGCTGTATTTAATTTTAATTCTCACATTTTGTTGATTGTTTCAGAAAGAATTTATTTAAAATCAATTTGCATATACTCTCCATGTATTAACTTCAGGCCAAGTAAAAGAACATGCAAGTCTAGTTATTTTTGACAAAAATCCTAGTAGAAAACGGGTGGTGCATTCAATGGTAGTTTACCTAACTAGTGCGAAAAAACCGTAAGGCACGTGCTAGGTACACTATTTTTTCTACTAACAAGCGGAAAGAAACCCAAAAAATAACATAAAGAAACATTTATTATTAAATACATATCAACAAATTAATTATTATAACTTGACATTCATTTGATGAGGCTTAGGTATACCAGTGCCATTTAAAAATTATTGAAAAATACCTTTTCTTTATTGAAAATTATGGCAGAATTCTAATAAATTTCTTAATTTTCCAGTCATTTGGTAAACTACAACCATAGAAATATATATTTTAAATATTCAAATGTCAGTATATATACTCCCCAAAAACTTGACATATTGTCAGTATATATACTCCCCAAAAACTTGACATATTGTCAGTATATATACTCCCCAAAAACTTGACATATTTACTTTCCACACTAAAAAAGGTGCGGAAAAGTGGACTGTTCCGCACCCTAGTAAAAAATAGACGTTACGTAGTATAATTCTGATATGTTTTGGACAACATTTAAAACGAAAAAAAATGTTTAAGTATTTTTCATATGAATTGAAAAGTACTGAAGATAACTTAGAGAGAGAGTATCCAATATTTTTATAATTGTAAAAGAAGCAATAAAATTGTGATAAACATACTCACATCAAAGTACCTTAGTACATTTCCGAGCAAATGTGTATTTCTGGCTAAAATACAACCATCCGCTAGACTTCCAATGTATTTAATTGCCGAATTCGTTCGGAAAAGCCAGAGTT
This sequence comes from Galerucella tenella, assembly GCA_910591685.1. Lineage (NCBI taxonomy): Eukaryota > Metazoa > Arthropoda > Insecta > Coleoptera > Chrysomelidae > Galerucella > Galerucella tenella. The sequence continues at coordinate 69,321 of CAJUYH010002236.1, read as the reverse complement.
TTGAGAATAACATTACAGACTCTTATAATGCGATTTCGAAGATCTTGAATATTTAAGATAAAAAAATATCCCCATACACAAAAGTCCAGAAGATTATTACAAGGTAACCTTGGGGGGCGAAGGGTGTCGACACTCTTGTCTCAACCAACGGCCTGGAAAATGGTTATTTAATAACTTAGTGCTGGATACTTTATTAGGAACAAGTCTATTTCCTTTGTATAGTCTCTATGCCGTATTAATATTTTGTTCTTTTTTATTTGTCTTTTTAGATTTTATAACTTTCTTTTATACCTATTAATGTCATTCTAGTAATTAATTTTGTTATGTAGACTTCATAGATATTTTATTAACTCCAAATATAGGTAGGAAAAACTCCTTTACGTCAAACAAAGCGTTAACTTATGTAATAGGGACAAGCACCCTCTTGAGAAAGTTGAATAGCCGTTTCACTTTGTAAAAAGAAGCAATTTAACCTAAATTACAACCCAATCATATGACGAATAAATATGTAACAACTCGTGTGTTCTACTTATTAGCAGTTATCACGCACGCAAGGAGTCAAATCTACACGGCTTTGATTTTTACAATGTCACTTTGGGGTATTTTTTGTCCATCTCCCAAATGAATTAACAAAACTAAAATAAAAGTTTTTTCTGAACAGGATGTCTCAATATTCATAGTTTAAACTTTGATACATTATTCACAACTTTAAACAAATTTTTTGGAAACTATACTTCACTTTTTTATATAGGTTAGGTGAGTGGGTCTATGAGGCCCCCCACTGCGACTCGCAAGAGTCTATTGTGGCTCACACGTATTCAGATTTCACCAAAAAAATTCAGCTTCTTAACAAAGCCGATTAGTTTATTTGGTGAATGGTATTTCAGGTCCGAGGACGAGAGAGACATCCTGCCAAATTTCAGATACCTGATTCAAGCTACGGCGAGGCAGGCACAAATTATATGCTCTGCTTTTTACCATCTTCCAGACAAATACAGCAAGTCGGATCTTCCTACAGTCCAAGTTTTAGCATAGGATGATTCAGATGACAGTGGCCTGTTAGACAACGTAGGTTATGCCTACTATAGTCTAACATTTGTTAGGAGACATTCTTCGAATGATATATAAAAGCATTTGAATGAACCAATCCTGGTAAATTAAACCAGAAGTCTAAAACTCTTCTTGCTGTCCAAGTATTTAGTGTTTGTTTGGCAAAACATATTGCGATGCCAATAGTAGGTTCTGGTTCTGGTTCTTGCAAGAGAGTCTGCCTCGTTTCCTTCCATGCCAGAAGGGCCAGGGATCCAGACCAGCAATACTTTATTGAGCTCTTCTATTGAGGAGATTCTTTTTTGGCAGTCTAAAACCAATTTCGACGTTACACGGCTCGAGCAGCTGACGAATGCTTGTGCAAGTACTACTTCGCAACCCCATACAGGGCTAGAGAATCCGGGGGAAAAGAGACGAATACACAGCCTCATGGGACCGTCTGGTTCACAGATGGCTCATGCTCTGGTGACAGAGCAGGGGCTGGAATTTACTCTAGGAACACAAGGACACAAATCTGTGTACCATTGGGTGATGGTGTATCTGCATATTAGGCCGAGATATACGCTATCTTGGAATGTGCGCAGATAAACCTAGACAAAGGTTATGTGGATCGACGCATAGCAATATAAACCGACAGTCAGGCAGCAAATAAAGCCCTGAGTGGATATACCATCAACTCAGGTCGGAACGCAGTGCGGCTGGACTGGATTCCGGCCCACTCTGGTTTTGAAGACAACGAAATGGCGGATGCACTGGATGCGGAAGGGGCGGCAGCTCCTTTCTGCGGCCCGGGCCCGACCCGCGGCCTAACAAAACAAACAATACGCAAGGAGACGAGGAAGTGGCTGAGGAACCAGCACCTCGCTCATTGGAATGCTCTGCAGGGCCCTAGACAATCCAAACTTCTACTGAAGGGATGGACTGATGGACACGCTGGGGCAGCTATTGAACTACCAAGGAGTAGGTTGAGGAAGATAGCAGGACTCCTAACAGGGCACTGCTGTGTGAGGAAGCACCTCTACAACCTAGGAGTAGAGGCAAGTTCCCTATGTAGGGGTTGCGGCATGACTGACGAAACGGTTGTGGCCTTTATTGAAGGGCTCGGCTTCATGGATGTCTAGGTAGCAGGAATGGCACAATGGGCCCGCCAGTGGCCTCAGTGCCGAAACCTTGGTTTGAGTTTGCCTAGGTCAAGGCTCGCCTGCACATTCAGTAGTAGTAGTAGTAGTAGTAGTACACGCGAGAGCTAAGTGCTATCAAAGCCGCTTGGCTGTCCGAGAAATTTTTTATTGTTCTATGTATGAGATTGGCTTGCTCCACTCTCTCCACACATGAAACAATGGCGTTAATTTCTGCCTGAAATACGGTTGCATAGGATCCTGTCCTAGGTCTGCGCCTGTATACACCTGTACCAAAGCCTGATGGTGTTTTTGAGCCGTCTGTGTACCAACAGCTGTCTGATCTTAATAATTTTGGTGTAAGTAAATCTGTGTTATACTAAGAATGTCATCAGTCAGAATGTAATAAGGTGAAGTGAGAATGGAATGGATTTTTTCAAAAAGGGGAAGGGTGAATGGAATGGTTATTTTTTCTTCCCCTCCTTGAAAAAATTCTCGTTCAAAATTTTGAATTTGCGCTGCTTATAAAGCCACAAGTGTTTCTTCAACATCAAAGAATTTTCGCCAGGCTTCACTTCTTGTTGTGTGTAATTCCAATATGCATTGTTCTGCGAAGTGTAACGTGTGTTGTCTACATCGCTGGTTTGGAAACGACTAATAAAACGAATAGTTTACTTATATTTGGGAATTTCAAATGAACATCATCATTTAATAATCAAAACATTTTTCCATATTCAAGTGACGATAGTATTTTTTCAATTGTAATTAAAAGTAACATTTATTTTATATATTTTTCAAGAGAAATACCCTTGTGCATCCCTATATTCAGTAAAATTTAACTTCCCCGTTAGCAAGCACGCCACAATTTCATCTAAAATGAAAACACCCGAAAAGCTGTTATAAATAATTGATTTGATTTTACAGAATCGCGTGAGAAAAATCGAGTTTTTCATTTTGCTATGCGCTGCTGGCTGCTTCTCATCTACGGACCACTTCTAGTGAATACAGTGCCACGTTTCGATCCTTCTGCTCTTCTCAGAGACGTTCTAGTGCCGGCAGATGCAGCAGTTGGATCTGTCTTTTACAGACTTAGAGCCAGCGATGTTACTTTTGATTATCCGTTGGTGTTTAGTGTTATAGGACAATCCAGTCATGTCGACATAGAGACTCTAAACTGCAGTAGATTCAATTCGGTGAGTTTGTACTTATATTACTATAATATACAGGGTGTCACTTGGAAAAAAAATAGATATACCGCATTGACATAAACAAACAATGAAACATTTTTATGGTTAGTTAGTAGTTAGTAGTAGTTAAAAAGAAAGTAAATTTGATTTCCGCTAAGTAACATATTTTTTAAATTATAATTTGGTCATTCTACCTGCTTCAAAATAAAAAAGCGGATTTCAAATATCTACTTGATGAGTTATTTATTATAATAATGTCTTATAGACTGTATACTACACCAGTTTTGTTTTAATATTAGTAATTATTGTTATTTCTCTTACTTTATTATTAATTCATTCGTTTTGGTTGTGCTCAACCTCAACGGCACAAGCATTTGAACTAAATCTTTGTACCATTGCCTTAATGGCTGCTTGACTATCTGACATTATGATAATCCTTTGCCTTCAATATCTTTTATCAATATTGAGCTGGGCACACGTTCTTATGGCGTGAATTTCCGGTTGAAAGATACTTGGAAGGTTTCCCAAGCTTTCAGAATGCTTGGTTTCTAGCCCCCAGTTTCTTCTATTGCTTTTTAATCGTTGTCCACCCATTCATTAACTGCAATCCCCTGATGTGCTGGCGCCCATAGTATAGACACTATAATTGGCAACTTCTATTTACAGTTTTTTACTAGTCTAAGCTTAGTGGTTGCCCGTGTTGTGCTTGTTCAGTAAACTCTGTATGGAAGTGATCTTCTGTCAACCATCATTTGAATTGTTGTTCTTTGTCTAACCATGTCTTTGTGATTCCACAGAAAGTCTCATTTAAAGCCTTCTTTAGCTAACTGTTCTGTCAATTCATTACCTGCAATCCCCACCAGTGGTGCCAGTGTCGGCACCGTACTGGATACTCTCTTGTCTCTTTCCTGCATCTTAAGGGATTCTTTACAGTTTTTTACCAGTCCAAAATTAGTGGTTGTGCTTTTGATAGCTTCAAGCAGAGTCTAGCTGCCAGTAAGTATTTCAATATTGTGTATGGTATGTCCTCTTGTGATGCTTCCATTAATATAGACTAGAGCGGCAATCTCTTCTGCTTGAAATACAGACGTACAGACCAAGGCTAAAGAACACTTCCTTTGTAGGTCTGCAGCCCTAGCTCCTTGATTTGTTTAAGAGCCATCAGCGAACCAAATCATGTCTCTAAGATTACCTGGATGCATCCCTTGATGGGATAATGTCCAAACACATTAATTTGAAATTTTGGTTTATATATTATTGTCCGTTGTATAAGTACGTCCTTCTCGAACAGTGTTCGAGATCCATATTACCGATTTCAGCATGAATATCGCCATCATTCTCTCCACTCTTGCAAACAATTCTAGGGAAAGGAGGGCTTCCATTGATGGCTTCCTCGTTTTGTCCATTGTTCAAGTAACCAAAGAGAGCTTGTCTTTTGATAGCAGTTGATATATTCACTGCAGAAGATACTTCTGTTCCTCACGTCCAAACTACTATTCCATATCTGATCGTTGGCCTTATCACAGTTTTATTCTCCAGGTGTTATTCATAACTCTTCTGCATTACTCAGAAAAGCCTAGTTGCCTTGTGTCCTCGAATTTAGTTTGCAACCAAGTAACACTAGGTACCAGATATTTAACTTCTTAGATATTTCCAGTTTTTCTTCAAACAAATATGTTAAGAATATCTAAGACAGTGGCGTAGCTAGGTAACCAAAGGCTATATTATAACCTTTTTGCAAATGGTGAAAGTTGGCTTCACTAGTAATTGATTTTGCTTCCAGGTATGCCAAGCCAACGTAATATTAAAAAAACGCCTAGAAGCGGGTCGTTTCTACGATTTCACCGTAGAAGCAAGAAGCCAAAGAGGCGAATCCTCACTATTAAACTGCTCATTCCGTGCCACAAACGCAACAACACCTTTGGAAAAAATTTTTCCTGGCGCCCTTAGCCTCTTCTCAATATCGGAAAGTGCTCGTAGGAACACTGAGCTCGGAACCATTCGAGCTATGGGTAATCCCCAACTTCCCAGAGCAGTGCTTTTAGAGTTATGGGGTTCACCGGAATTTGGTCTTCATCAAAAACTAGTAACTGACAGAGATGCTGAAGGGACCGTTTTACTTTTAAGCTCTTTGGATTACGAAATGAAGACTGTACATCATCTTACGATGTTAGCTAATGTAAGTAAAACTGATTTTTTTAATATTTAATATACTTAATAAAGTTTTTAGGACCCGTGGACCAACATGGCTGAAGATACTAGAAATATAGCTGGCTGGCCGATTTTAGTAGCTGTTTTGGACGAGCAAGATACCCCTCCTATATTCACGATAGCTCCACCAACTACTACACTCAGTCCAAACTTACGTACAGGGGATTTGATACTTCGAGTTCACGCTGAAGATGGTGACAGAGGAAATCCTAGAGATGTGCGGTATGGACTTGTTCCAGACAAAAATCCATACGTTACATATTTCAATATTGATGAGACAAGTGGTGAGTAGCTTCTTCTTTAGCATAATATACAATACAATTCGATAAATTTTAACACCTGAATTTTTGGCGGTGTATATTAGCAACTCAACCTCAGGTCCAAGCGTTGATATATGCATTAGTCCAGTAAATGAAGGCGAAAAATACCGTCAACATGGGCATCTGGTCCAGCAGGAAATTTTTTTTTTAATTTGCTGGTGATAGTAGGTACATTTAACCCCCAAAATGTCAGGTTCCTGAAATTTGTGGGAGGGTCGGAAAATAGATCTAGAGATCCCGAAAATAAATCCGTTTTCCGCCGATATCTCCCGAACTACGATCCCTGGAGAATTTTTGTTCGGACAAAAAATGAAGAGCAGTTCATTACCTACAAAAGTTGTCGCCACAATTTTTTTCGTTACACCAATATTTTTTGCAAAAATGGTGGTTGAAAAGTTCGCAGTTTTCTGAAACTTAAAAACTGACGTTTCTAGTCCTCGGGTAACCGATGTAACGTCTTCAGTCAGTGCTTGATCACAAATAAAACACACGGTCGTACTAGAATCCTCTGCGACTTCCATTTTTCTACATGAATGAACAATATTTAACAAATCATTAGATGTCATTTCACCCACAACAATATTAATGATCTTAATTAAAAAAATGAAACCTCACCGTGTGCTCCAAAAAAAAGAAGCTCAAGAATTTTCAATATTTCCTTGTATATTTTATCAATAAAAATTTCAAAATTTATTATTTAATAATAACAATAAAATTAATAATGACTTGAATTTCACTTTTTTGAAAAATCACGAATGAGATAGTGTTTACATGTAAAATTGTCAGTTGTTGACAAACAATGCAGCAAAAGCATCCACGTGTACACGCACTATAGCAGACGCCGTCGACCACACTATAGATGGGTGGCGTGGCTGCGTGCGAGAATAAAATGAGGCATCCATTACAACAAATTTAGAGACAAATTTCTTTTTAATGCATCAAATAAATTACTTGATACACATATCAAAGGAAAGTTCAGAATGTGACCTTTCATAAGGTATGATGCTTGACCAGGAAGAACTGCTCGAAAAAACTCAGAAGAATAGCTGTCTTCCCTCAGGAAACTGGAAATTTCCCCGATTCCACTCAAAACCCAGGGGTCTGGGCCAAAAAAAATTATACCATCGGCAAGAAGATATTCTAGCCTTTCTCCCAATATCAATTATAAGCGGGTTTGACAGTTAATCATCGAGAAATTCCCGATAAACCAGAGCGCTTGGGAGAACTCCAGAAATCCACAAAAATCGCCTCTTGGAAAACACATTATTCGAAAAAATACGGGCGAATTATTGGTAGCATTGTTTCGTAATAAATAAAGTACCCACCAAAGAACCATTATCCGATAGGATTGGCTGAAATAACTCTTAATAAAAATAATATGAATAAATCCATGGAAGCATTAAAAAATCTAGCAAAGACGAATTTTGGCCTGGTTTTCCAATGACCCAGGAGCACAAATTGAGTGGATAAAAACACGCCTTAGTAGCCACAGATCCCTTCTTTCACCCGCATTTTGATTCATTAAAAAATATTGATTTTCAGGCGAGTTATTAAAAAATTAGTAATTTACTTGGGGACGTCAAGCCATTAGAGCGTGCTCTCTATAAGCCGGCCTGGAGCTCAATTTTGGGTCGGCGTTCGGGCCATTTATCTCGAAAACTATCTAATTTTTCGAAAAAATGCCGGGGATCATTTTTGTGGGTAAGGAACTGCTCTTCATTTTTCGTCTGAAAGAAAATTCTCCAGTGGTCAAATATCGGCAGATATCGCGGGAAAACGGATTTTCTGGAATTTCAGAGCCATTTTCCCACCCTTCCACAATGGTCAGGTACCTGACATTTTGGAAATTAAATGTGCCTACCATAACCTGCAAATTAAAAAAAATTGCTCTTGCTGGACCTGTTGCCCATGTTGACACCTTCGTTTACTGGACTACATGTAATATAGCTGGTATAGTCAGTCTAAGGATTTGTTTTATATTTATAGTAGATACTGCTGGACAATACCTATAGGGTTGTATTTCGTCCAATGTTGTTTTGCTGTTAAGCCAAAAGATTTGCCAGGATTATTTGGTTGTCATTTGGGTAATAGATTATTATGGTATTGTGGTAATAGAAGAGGAGGTTTATGTGGCATGATTGTCAACATTTTCATTACCAGTAATTCCAATGTGTGATTGGACTAGAAAAGACAGACTGTAACATCACGACCTGAGAGAGTTTATAGTGTATAGACTATTGGGTGATCAGTAAATATTGTACCCTAATAGAAGAAAGAAAATTGGTACAAAATACGAGAAGTTTAACAGAAGAGGTGATACGTTTCAAGGCATGGAGAATACTTTACAGCTTACCAGTGTGAGTACATGGTGAGCGCTACATACTGGAGAACCTATTAGTTTGTTGTTGGTTGTAACTGAGCAACCAGCACCAAAAGAAGTTGAATGAAAGAAGAAGAGGTCGAAAATAATGTGTAATCCCTTCTCCATGAAACTAAACTATTTATTCACAATTGCAAAAATCATGGCGGAATATACAATTCATTGTGCCAGGCTTTTAGAACCGGCAAAAGGTTCCCCAATACTAGAAAATTTCAGCCTTAAATAACAAAAATATCCAGTTTTTTAAACAATAAGGGTGTTTTGTTATTCCCTTGAAACCTCTATCAAGACTAATGACACAATATTCTCTCAAAAAATAAGCCATATAGCTAAATAATCATACTCAAAAATGTTACTGGCATCCTCAACTCTAAGGAATCCTTAAAATCAAATTTATATTGCACCATAATTTAAGGGGAATTTAATTCCTACTTCAGATTGTCTTCATTAACGCTCCTCCAAGTTTGTGAGGTTATGTTATGACTATATAATATTTTTTATCGTAAATCCGTTATAATTAGATTATTTTATTAGTATTTCCTTAAATGAAAGTCGGTGCAAGTGACCGTAATAGTTTTATAGAAGTAGGGTATAGAAGGGTTTGTAAATTGACGTTGACATAATTGATAAAATTAACATAAAATCCTAAGTTACATTTTAAAGAACAACACTTGAAACGAACGTTCTACTAGGTATATTTTTCACTTTAATCATCCCTTTATTATAAAATAATTTATAAAATCACGAAATTTAGTGGTTTATTTGCGAAATGGAAACGTTTGGTGCTTGGTACACGTAGTCTAATGATAATAATGAACTGCCAAAATTACTTTAAATGCAACGTCCACTTGGAAATATCGAAGTGCATTGTATTTATAGATAATTTTAATATTGGAATGAAACGGAATGAATGAGATTAAAAAACTCTCACCATCGTAATGAACAATGGAAAATTTGACAAGAGAATTAACCAAACTTCGCGTGCTTATTTTTCAATCTCACTTCGTTGTGTCTCTCATGTCGTTGTGTCTCTCATGTGTCTCTCTCCTATTAACCCCACTCATATTCTAAGGTGATTTAAAACATTTCTTCATAACTTACCTCCACTTTTTAATATTTACATTTAGTATCGAAGAGATGTGCACTTGTTTTCTGGATTTTATGTTTATTACGTCAAAAAAAATAGTATCTATATTATACACCAAAGTGGCGAAGACTATTATTATTGACCAAGCACCTCCTCGCGAAATAAGGTGCGAGGTTTATAAATGTCTTCAACACTATGGTGTATATACAATTTTTTCCACTACTAACCTAATTTAACACAAAAATTAAAAACAATTCACAAGCGCACCACGAGAAGCGTTTACTCCGTCGTCTGTCAGTTTTCGATATATTATGAACGTACTCGTTATGTCATCAGTCATTTTTGGTTGAGCGCGAATTTTAAACTAATGGCATTTTTATTCAAATAATGTTATCTTGATAGGTTACGTTAAAGACAATCTCCTGGGTATACAAGATCATGTTGCACAAGTTTTTGTTGAACAAATATTCCTGAATTCTCAAAATATTTGAATTTGTCAATTATTGACCTAGGATAATAATAGAAAAAATTATTAACCACTAATAGAAAAATTCAACTTCTCCGTTGGCTAGAAGAAGCAATAATTTCCAACTTCACTGCTAGTAGTGGAAAATAGTTATTTGTTTATCTAGGCAGCAAAGTAGTAAGGCAGTCAATCTACTTTGCTGCCGAGTTGAACATATAATTTTTTCTCCGATTGTTCATAATGATATAGGAGGATATTGTATTTGCAAATTATCTGAGGAAAGAAAAGGTGGCCTATTCGTTCAAAATTGTAGTAATTTTACCATCAATGTTAATAACAACTGAACATATGTTTTTAAATTCTTGTTGTTATGTAATAATTGCTAATAAATTTTTACGTCAAATGTTTTATTCCAATTGAGTATAATCACTTTGCTGCCTAGGCAGGAAAAGTAATACTTTGCTGATTGATATGTGTCAGCAAAATTAATATTTGCTGCCAATCGGAGAAAAAATATTTTATCAGTCAACGAATTTTGAACGATCTAGTAACCTCGATACGATTCCACTCGTGATTTAAATAAACGTATAATAACCATCGAATCCCATTATTAAAACTGCTGTCTCGAGATTGAATCACGACACCAATATAATTCATTTTGAAATCCATTGTGTAAAACACCGAAATAGGACGCGATTTGCATAAATTCCCAATGGTCGACGTACGAGGTGCTGGTTTTTCCGGAAGCTGCATATCGCATTTTGATCTAACACGAACTTTTTCGATCGATATTTTTATGTTGAACCGTGAAAATTATAGCTATTCTAGTATACTTTATTACGAATCAAGGTTTTCGAAGTGATATTGCATTTATAACTAGACTTACGATCAATTTCCACCCACTTTCACAACTTTGACCCAATTTCTTGTACAACATCATCAGAATCATTTTAACATTTTTCTCCATAATCAGAATCTTTCCTATCTTCCGATATAACACTGGTTTGGATAGTTTATTTTTGTGTACAGCTTTTTCCTCTGTTATCTTAAGCATTTTCTTGTATATCGCTCCATTTAATAACTCGACTCACAGCCGCATTCCAAGCTTTTCTTTTACTTTCCTCTTGTTTCCTACTTTACTCTTGCTTCATATATTTTCTTGGTATGTCTACTATCTTTCATACGACAAACATGCCCTAGCCATCTTATTATCCCTCTTCAATTTGGTCTTGTATATTGTCTAAAAGTTTCATTTCTTATTTAATCTTTTCTGGTTTTTACTTAGAAATCTTGATTTATGTTTTTCAGCTAGAATTCACCATTGTATCATCATAAACAAGGTCTGAAAATTTGTTTATTCACAACCATATATGTAATGCTGTCATTACTAAAGTCATTAAAGGTTAGAAAGTGACATATTACACACCTCTACTTCCCGCCCTCACTTCTCACCCTCTAAAATAATGTGATCGTTAATCTATTATAGATGAATATTTTTTATATTTAAAACTAAAGCACATTGATAAATATTATAATACCTACCTGGAGGGGAACAATCCATCAATTATTTATCGGAGGACAAATTTCTTGATTTATTATTCGCGAACTTAATATCCATATACGACTTTATCTGACATTTATTTATATTTGTGACAGTTGTCAAATGTAATATTTTAGGTGTGCTCAGAACTAAAGAAAGATTTATTAATTTTGATCGGGATATGATGGTTGTAAATAAAATAGTAGATATACAAACCTCGGTAGGAAGTTTCGTTCCTGTCTCGATATAATAGCTTACCTCGACGCAGCGCGTCTCCGTTAACTAACTAACCTCTCGACAGTAATGAAACTCTTCCCACCTCGGTGTGTAACATACTATTTACTACTTTTGTTATCATGTCCTTACTTATTTTATTTTATTGTAGCTCAGTTGAATTAAGTGTAGTTAGTTAGATTGCAGAACACAGGAAATCTATTTTGTTGCAACTGCCGTCCCCTCTGCTATTTCTTGTACTACATTTACCGGGTACTGATAATAAGTGCGAGTTTTTTTCTTATAACCAGGAAATATCAAATGCAGAAGGCACACTGTCCTCTCTGTACCGAGGTGATATTAATGTAAAACAAATGCAAATTAGATCGGCTGTTCAGATGGTTTACATCCAAACTACATTTTCCTCCCTGGTCACAGATTCTCGTGAGATGTTGATTTCAAAGAAAGAGTGTTGTCGGTATTGTAGGTTATTTATCAAGTCTATTTATCTCCTGTTCG
>CAJUYH010002236.1:24831-57130 GCA_910591685.1 Galerucella tenella | reverse complement strand
TTGTCGGTATTGTAGGTTATTTATCAAGTCTATTTATCTCCTGTTCGTTTTATGGACAAGGCGGAAAAGGTTTTCTTGATAATTTTTTTGTTTCTTTGAACCACTGTATACTAACTATTGTGTTAAAAATACTTTTTGCTTGTGGAATATGTAGGAAATTCAATTTTCTTCAACTTTATTCTGCTAAAAACCAATGGCGTAGATGTTATAAACGAAAAACTTAATTTCTAGGTTAGATTCTACTCCACAGATTATAGGGCATGTCCACCAACTTTAGAACATAAAACAGACTGTCTGTTTTATGTATTTAGCTACCATCTGTCAAGTTGAAACTAATGACAGTTGCCCTGAGGATAAATAATTAGTTTGATAGATTTTAGATTTGTAATTTGGTTGTTTTGTATTGATGCAGACTTGCAAAAGCTTGAACATGTGTTTGCCGTCCTTGCCGAGGGCATATATGCTGAAGAAATGAAAATTATTTTGATCAAACTTTACCTCCTGATTGTTGGACTGAATACATCTATAAAGTTTGTGTTTCATTGCAATTGACAGTGGCAAGTTTTCTTTTAGTAAAAAAACACGTCTATGTGAAAGATTTTCTAAAACTATCAATTATTATTATCTACGCTTTTATATACACTTTCCCCTATTTTGTTTCGGCGAAGTAGTAAAAGTTTTCGACACGCAAACCCTTTTGAATAAGTTGAAATGTTTCATTTTAAGTGCATGTTTTGATGTTGAAAACGTAAATAAAGAAAGCGGTTATTTTTTATAAGATTTTTTTTGTATTTACTCGTTTATTTAATTTTACAGGCAAACAAGGTGAAGATAACCACGTTTTCTAATTTTAACGAGCTCAATGCTAGAATTAAAGAAAAATTCGAAATACGAGGAGCTCTTAATTATAATATTTTAAATATATTCTTTTGTGTTATTAAATAAGGAACTAAAAACAACTTGAAATAAGTAAATTTAAACAGTTTTATTGAAAATAAAGATAATAATGATTTGGATAATGTACTTAACGCTAAAGATAATCCGATAGATCTTAGGTACGGAAGCCGGGTGGGCTCATTGGTGACTAGTGGACTAGTGGCCACGGAAGTGGACGCACCCACCGCGTGAGGGATAAATGCAGATTTCTACCTTTTTTTTTCCAAGGAGCCGTCCCTTCGCCGGTACCACCTCAGCCTCCTGTACTTATTGTGGATACTCCTAGTGTTCTGACTACAACCTATTCAGCCAATTCATTCCCTGTATTAGCTCATACAGGTTCTTTGCTGGTTGGTTGTAGAAGTCTTCTGGAGTCATTTGGGTTCTGCCATATAGTTTCTGCCTTCTGTGGTCCAGCGACTCACAGTTGCATAGCATATGCAGAGCTGTTTTGGTATCCTTTTTGCATCTTCTGCATGTAAGGTCTCCGTTATACAGCCCTATTTTGTTTAGGTGCTCCTTTGTGGGAAAGTGTCCCTTAAGTAGCCCCGTTATGGTGCGTAGTTTGTTCCTACTCATTGAGAGCAGTTCTTTCGCTACTTTTTCTGATGCCCACAGCAGGTTCGGGTCCGTTCATCAGAGTTGACGATCCTACTCTTGCGAGTTCGTCAGCTTTTTCATTGCCTGCGATTCCTTTATGACCTAGGACCACTCCAGTGTTACACTGTTCCGAGTCGCCAGTCTTCTAAGTTCTTCGCCGCATTCCCATACTAGCCGAGATGTCACCCTATAGCTCTGAAGTGCTTTGAGGGCGGCTTGACTGTCACAGTAGATCCTGATCTGCCTGTTGTTGTAGGCTCTCATATTATTAGCCCTTGCACATGCAAGTATTGCATAGACCTCTGCTTGAAATACAGAAGCGTATTTTCCTAGCGAGACGATTCCTTCATATTTGCTCATCTTGCTGTATATGCCCGCTCCGGTGCCGAGTTCGTTTTTTGATCCGTCTGTATACCAGATCAGTTCATTCGCTCTACTAAGTGGTGGTGCGTTCTCTTCCTCAAGCTCCTTTCGATCTTTGATGACAATCTCGAAGTTCTTGCGAAAGATATATTTGGTGGTCATGTGGTCTGTTGGCATTTTGAAAATGTCATCATCCACATGTCTTATCTCTGTGTGTCCTCTCCCATGTGCCACGTCATGGTCTGATGCTTTTTCCAGTCGGGTTAGTGCTGCCCTTGCTTCGCACATTATAACACAATGTAGCGGAGGAAGGTCTAGCATTGTCTCCAGCGCCGTTGTAGGAGTAGTCCTCATTGCCCCTGTAATGCCAATGCATGGAAGTCTTTGGACCTTGCTTAGTTTTAGCATAGCAGAGGATTGTCTGATCTTTGACCACCATACCAGAGATGCATATGTGATCCTGGGAATGACAACCATTTTGTACAGCCAGTGTACCATGCTGGGTCTAAGTCCCCATTTAGTGCCGTAAGTGCGTCTGGCAACCATGAAGGTCACCTCTACCTTAACCCGTCAGGTAATTTTTATTTTTAATTTTGACGAAACTCATTTTCAACTTAAGCTTACCGAATTTGACAGTTAAAATACAGATATGAAAAGTATATGTGGAACTCGATTACCTGCCGAGATAAGGTAGAAATCTGCATTTATCCCGCACGTGTCCTAGTCACCAATGAGCCAACACACCACCCTCCTCATCAATCTAGAGCATTTATTTCCAAAGTGTTGGACCCTCTGGGGTAGGTACACTATTTTTAAGACAATCTAAGTCGTAAGCTATGAAAAATTTAATTTCAAACTATGTATTTTGATTTTCAGGAGAACTCCGTTTAGCCCACCCGCTGTCAGACATTCTTTCCATCTCACATAGTGGTCAGCCGTTACTGCTTACGGTAATAGCTGAAGAAGTTCGATCCAATCCAGAAGAAGCTCCCGCTCAATCTACAACGGTCCAATTGGCTCTAATTCCACCAGGTGTTACAGCTGGTAAACCGACGTTTGGAGCTATAGAGTACAACGCACTCTTGGACGAAAATTCCCCGATTGGGACTGTCTTGGACCTTCCGCAAGCTGAAATTACTATCCAGCCTGGCGATGTGGTTACGTTAGATCTTATTAACAATAATGGTAGGTTATTTTCTTGAAGAATGTAATTAGGTGAAGATTTTGAAAAATATTTTGATTGTAGGTACTTTCGATATCACTCCAAAAGTGGTAGAAGCTAATTCGAAATTCCAAATATCCGTCAGAAATCAGAAGTATTTAGATTACGACGAAAGACAATCTGTGGAATGTTACGTTGTAGCAAAAGAAATCGGCGCCGGGAATTACACAGCTACAGCTAAATTAACTGTCATATTAAACGACGTAAACGATAACCCACCGAAATTTACCGAAGAGAATTATTATGCGAACGTCCAAGAGCACGCTAAAATTGGTACACACGTACTACTAGTCGAAGCAAACGATATAGATAAAAAATCGAGAAGTAAAATTCGCTATATTAACTTAAAGGGAGAAGGTAGTGAATTTTTTACTCTAGATCCCGATACAGGTTTGATAACCGTCGCTGATTCTACTCGATTAGACGCTGAAACTTTCCCGGTTTTAATTTTACAAGTAGAAGCAGCAGACGAAAACGGAAAAGGTCTTAAAACCAACAGCACCATCGAAATAAAAGTAGTAGATATCAACGACAATGCACCGGCGTTTGAAAAAAACGTCTACGAATTTATCTTAAATTCCGATAAGACCGGATTTACCACACCGGCAATAATAAAAGCGACAGATAAAGATCAAACTTCACCTAACAACGAGGTACATTATGAAATTATAAATCTACCAGAAAATTTATACATCGACGAAAAATCCGGTGAGATTTTAGTAACAAAAACTTACGACATTGAAGATTTGGTAATATTGAAGACGAGAGCTTGGGATGGCGGCGTACCCAGATTATATAACGAATGCGAAGTCAGGATCTATCCACCCGAAGGACATTCGAGAAAAATGATTTTTATCGTACCGGGGTCTAATCCTGATAGGGAAAACGTGGTGGAAACTTTAAAAACCTTGACCGGAGGAAGAGTTTCTATTGACAGGATTAGACCCTATAATGGATTTGAACCTGGAGCTACATACGTTGCTAATGATAATGATAGAGAACGGTAAGTTGGTAGGGTAGTATAAGAAAGTCAACTTGTACTTCTGCTGAATCTCTTCATTCATTCATTCATACGTTTGGGTTGGGATCAACAGCCCAGGTACTTGAACTGAATCTTTGTACCATTACCCATGTTATCTACCTACTTCCATTCCAGAAGCTTCGTGTCTTCTATATAGGCCACCAGTTTATCTGGAGGGATCTTCAGTAGTTGTTATGGTTGTGTTATTTCCACTCTAAAGTACTTTCCGTGTAAGTTCTCACAGAAGCAGAGAGTACCTATGTGAGTAGGTGTTTCATCGTAGAGTTCACATTTTCTGCTCACTAACTTTGCCCACCCTGTGCAAATGCTTCCTCAGGGTACAGTGTCCAGTCACCAGGTCGGTAACTGTCTTCGAATTTCTCTTATGCCCAGTATCAGCAGCCTGGACGAGAGTTCCTTTTGTCTAACTTATTCAGTAGACTCTTAGTATGGAGATGTCCAGCAATTAGAGCCCTGAGTTGATATACCATCAACTCAGGGCTTGCTGACGAATGTCGAGAACGACTTGCTGATCTTGCAAGTCGGAACGCAGTGCGGCTAGAATGGATTCCGGCCCACTTTGGTTTTGAAGGCAACTAAATGGCGGATTCACTGGCTGCGGAAAGGGCGGCAGCTCCTTTCTGCGGCCCGGGCCGGACCCTGGGCCTAATAAAACAAACAATAGGCAAGGAGACGAGGAAGTGGCTGAGGAACCAGCCCCTCGCTCATTGGAATGCTCTGCAGGGTCCTAGACAATCCAAACTTCTACTGAAGGGATGGACTGATGGACACGCTAAGGCATCTATTGAACTACCAAGGAGTAGGTTGAAGAAGGCGGCAGGACTCCTAACAGGGCACTGCTGTGTGAGGAAGCACCTCTACACCCTAGGAGTAGAGGAAAGTTCCATATGTAGGGGTTGCGGCTGATTTCGTCAGTCCATGTTCTCTTAGAGTGTCCACACTGGGCTGTACTACGCAGGCGAATCTTTGGAGTCCCTGTTATGGCCCCTGGAGACACTAGCAGGCATCCAATAAATAAGGTTGTGGCCTTCATTGAAGGGCTCGGCTTCATGGATGTCTAGGTAGCAGGAATGGCACAATTGGCCCGCCAGTGGCCTCAATGCCGGAAACTTGGCTTGAGTTTGTCTAGGTCAAGATTCGCCTGCACATTTAGTAGTAGTAGTAGTAGTATGGAGATGTCCTTGTGTCAGCCTCAATTTGAGTTCTAATATGCCACACTGCGTTCTATAAGATCTTTTTGACGATAATGTGTTCCTTCACAAAATCTACGTGTTCCACTGACCAATATGACCACCTCTGTTCACTGAGTGAGCAGATTTCTGAGTCTCGAAGAACGTAGTGGAGAAAAGATCGTCACAACCTTTTTTCATGTTTTTCTTAGAACGTTAAGAGTGCTGAATCTCTTAACTCTATGATGAATTCTTATTTCGAAATATTTCAGGGGCAAGTTTGATGATTTGGTAGGTTAAGTTAGGTCCTCAACCTAGGTTCCGAGGTATTTAAAATGGGTTTCCACTCTTCTAACATCTTCTCTATACAGTTCTATTTAAAAGTCCCCTCCCCCCTCGTATCTTTTGAATGGCTACACTTACATTAATAAAATTTGGAGGGTGAAAATAAAGTGCTTTAAACTTCTCTACGAATGGTAACAGGTGACGTAATAGTAATAGATGACGTCACAGTGTCACTCTGGCCAATAATTTTAAATAGGACCTTATGGCAAGTGATATCTCGTTGGCTACATAGCCATATTAATTTTGTTTGGGTTTAAACCAATTTTGACGGATAAATTAAATAAATACCAAAATTATTATTTCACATTTAAATATTGAAGATTTTGTCCGCCTCTGGTCAGTTGTCAAAAAAATTGACGTTTTTAATTTAATAGTATTTGTTGCTTTGCAAAGTTTTTCTAAATAGCTTAAATATTTAATTTTATTATAATTGTTTAACGAGATGTTTGAGAGTTTACATAGGCAAAATGGTACGTACTCAAGCCGACAAAGTAGCAGCTATCTTAATAATTGGTGAATCTAGAAAGAATCTCCATGATGCGGAACGTTTATTTAATGAGAGATACCCAGATCAACCTATCTCGAGAACTTATTTGAGGGAGCTTTTTCACAAGTTTGAAGCAACAGGTAGCGTTCAAGATGCCAAACGATCTGGTCGACCTACATTTAGTGATGATACAAAAATTGATATAGTTGCTGAAATGGTAGTAAACCCTACTTCCTCTTCAAATAAAGTTGCGTCTATCTGTGAAGTAAGTAAAAGTACAGTACAGAGAGTGTTGGCTAAAAATAAATTTCATCCATACAAGTTAAAAATGGTGCACCACCTTTCGAATGACGACCCCGACAGAAGACTCGATTTCTGTGAATGTATGACAAATAAAATTAGTCAAAACCCACATTACACAAAAACAATTCGTTTTAGTGACGAAAGTACTTTTTGCCTCAATGGAAATGTGAATACACAAAATGTAAGGTATTGGAGTGACACAAATCCTCACACCTTTCCAGAAAAAGTCAATGTTTGGGCAGGTATTTTGGGAAACCACATAGTTGGACCTGTTTTCCTAAATTCAAATTTGAGCGGTGAAGTGTATCTGGAAATGTTACAAAATGCAATTGAGCCGTTAATTCTTGAAATTCTGGAAGATAAACCAGATGAATATAGAATGGCCACCTCGGTCACCAGATCTGACACCATTAGATTTTTTTCTATGGGGGTACTTGAAATCCAAGGTTTATACCACGGCACCAGATAGCATTGGCGTTTTGAAAGAAAAAATTATTGAAGAATGCAATGCAATTTCAGCTGACACATTCGAACGAGTTCGACAAGAGTTTACCAATAGGATGTATTACTGTCAGGAAGTAGACGGAGCACATTTCGAACACTTGCTATTTGAATCCATTGTTGATATTTGATTAATTAAATTTAAAAAAATAATTTCAATAATTTTGGTATTTCTTAATTTATCCGTCAAAATTAGTTTGAACCCAAACAAAATTAATATGGCTATGTAGCCAATGTCAATGCCTTTCAAACGATATGTCATCTATTACTATTACGTCACCTGTTACCATTCGTAGAGAAGTTTAAAGCACTTTATTTTCACCCTCCAAATTTTATTAATGTAAGTGCAGCCGTTCAAAAGATACGAGGGGGGGACTTTTGAATAGCACTGTATGCACTGTATGTTCAGCCGCTTGTAACCTTCTTTAACCACTGCAAATAAATCTTAATCTAAACAGAGCTTCACAATTGATAATGAAATCAACTCCTGTTCATTGCATTACTTGCATAAAACCCTACATTATTCTGGAAGAAGCTCTACGATTTCCCAACAATTGGCCTTTTATATTTTAAGCCCTTTTGTAATTATCATGTTCAATTTCAGTATTTACTATCAGTTCGTTCACTTGTCATTCATCCCATCCAGGATTTTTAATGTAGTTATTCATTTGAGATGTCGAAATTAATCAAATTCGTTTTAAATATTTTCAGGAGTGTCGTAGAAGCAACTGTGACATTTTCAAAAGGATCCGTTGTCGATTTGAACGAAATTAATAAAATAATCAATCAACGAGTCGAAGAACATCGCGTTAAAGAAAAAGAAAAGGAAATTATAAGAATACAAGAAGGTAACAGTACCAGCTTAACGTGGTTATTAATCTTATTTCTAATTCTCCTTTTGCTCGCTATTTTAATTATGATAATTTGTTGTCTCTGCAAACAATGTCCTTTATATCACTACGCGTTCTATAAAAATAAAAAAGAAACACCAGATGTGGAGAAAATAGAAAAAATTCATATAATTGGAGCTGACGAAGGTAGGGATAATAAGTCGGTGCAAGTAGCTGAATGGTTTGGAAGAAGGGAAGCTTGGACGCCGGAACAAGTTGACGTTGAAGCTGAATCTTTAAGAAGACATGAGGTTAGTGAAAATAATCCAATATATATTCCAAATTCAGCATAAGTCTTGGCGATCTTAGCTAATTGCGTTATCTTGAGAGAAGGAGTAAATGTTATGATCACTGCGACTTGTGCGCAGCAATAGGCGTGTCTGAGTGAATTCTTAAGATAACTTTGTCCGGCTGTACTTTCTTTTACAATTTTTACGTTTTCAGTTTGACCGAGGCTCAGATAGAGGAGGTTTAAAAAGAGTCATTAGACAAACTGACATCCAACAGGAACCCTCTCGAGATCAATTCTACACAAGAGAAGGTAACGCGGATATTTTAAGATTAATCACTAGAGGAGGAGAACCACAACGAGAATTTCACTTGGCTACTGAACCGCACTACATGACAGCTGATACCGGAAAAGATATACTGATGAGAAGGTTTATAGAACAGCAACAAAGCGATTTGAGGACCCAAGTACGTTCCAGACATTAATTTATTTCGAACAAAATGTAATAACAAAGTTTTAGGTTGTCCTGCCAAACGCTGTAAGAGCTCAAAGTGAACAAGAACTGCTAGAAGCATCTCTACGTCAACAAAACGCTCTGCTACGTCAAATTCTTCTAGATCGAGAAAGGGATTTACGTCTAGAGACTCAATCTCTTCCAGCTGGTACTCAGACGGACCAAGATGCTGGTACCCAAACGGAACCGGAGTTATCAAGACCGCCAAAGAGAGAGATTCGATCAGACAACGATCAAAGTGAATATAGCGACGAAGAAGACGAACTAGCAATAATTAAAGCCAAAGCTAAAAGACGTAACGGTCGTAAAATGCATATGAGACGTAGAATTAAAACACCCATACAAGAAGAAGTGGAATTAGAAATAGAACAACCTCACAGAGAAGTGAAGTATATGGAAAGTCATCATTCTTCCAAGGCGGAATTGAAAAAGGAGATACTAGAAGAGTTGTTGGCTTCGTTGGAACAGAGTTTTGACAGTGACAGCGGAGAACAATATTATAGGGGGAAAAATAAAGTAAGGTATAATAAACAACAAGTTTTCTCCGATGACAGTCTTGATGTAAGTCCTAAGTCGGATGAGAAGACTAGCGAGGGATCTAATAATAATCATCGATACCATTCCGAGTCTGATTTAAGATTGATTTCTTCGAAAGGTCGTAGAAGATCTTCTGGAAGTTCTAATACGTAAGTAATCTACTTACTATTTATTTTGACTCCGATTGTTAGTTAAAGAAAAAACAGCAAAAATACATACCTACATATTTCAGAAAGTACATAACTTTATATCACATTTTTTGTGTGTTTGTGTGTTTTGGAAGTCGTTCTGATGCCGGGAGCACTGCAGCCTATTGGCTTATTGTACTCTACTACCACGTTTAGTCCATCCATCAGTTATCCCCGTACCTTCGAGTAGACGATATAGTTCCATTGGATGTGGGCCATATACTTCAGGTGGCACATTGGCTTCTCCGAAGATTGTTTGTCTCCTCGAGTTCAGTGCCTCAAAGTCAGATAAGATATGGGTTACGGTCTCGGTCCATGCCACAAAGTCTGCAGCTGAGGTCCCCGTTATATAACCC
Source organism: Galerucella tenella (assembly GCA_910591685.1). NCBI lineage: Eukaryota > Metazoa > Arthropoda > Insecta > Coleoptera > Chrysomelidae > Galerucella > Galerucella tenella. The sequence continues at coordinate 47,448 of CAJUYH010002236.1, read as the reverse complement.
TATTTTATGCAGGTGATCTTTTACCGGAGTAATAATTCTTAGCTTATTCCTACTGATGTTCAGTAGTTCTTCGGCCCGTTTTACAGATGTGTCACTTATGAAGTTTTACTGTGTACCTGCTTTGGAGTGTTCCTCCTCTGAAGTCTATTTGTACCCATTTTTGTATTTGGCCTCGGACTACCTTCTTTGTGGTTCCAAGAGCTGGTTCCTGTCCAACATATGCTGTTGCTTAACCTCTTCTCGCGAGTTCATCAGCTTGTTAATTTCCAGAAATACCCTTATGTTCCAGCACCCACACTAATCTTACTTTAATGTGGTCTGCTAGTTCATTTAGTTCTTTATCGCACTCTTCTACCAGTCTGGATGTTACCTTGCGGCTATTTAAAGCTGCAAGGGCTGCCTGGCTGTCAGTTAGTATGTTGATCCTATCAGTGTCACATGCTAGCATGGAGTTTACTTGGACAGTTTCGTTGAAAACTCCAACAGTAATATTTAATAACGTTATTTACGTAGTGGATTCTTGTAATAATACTACGTTTTACTTCCTAGCATTATGTAGCTTTTCTCAAATTTTCTTTACTTTATTATAGACTACAATATTATCTAGAATATACTTCATGCAGATACTTCAGAAAACTCCTTGGCTCCTCTCTGGATATCTGAAGTCTGCCCTTTGGCTGCCACTATGATTTTTATTTACGTTTTTTGTTTTTTTGTATTATGTGCAGTCAATAATAGTATATTATACACCAAGGTGGTGAAGACTATTATTATTGACTGAGCATCAAGATTATTTCGCGAGAGGCTTTGCTCCGAGCGGAATAAGGTGCGAGGTTTACACCACGGTGTATATACAATTTTTTCCACTACTAGTCATATTTAAGACAAAAATTGAAAATAATTCACAACGCACCACGAGAAGCGTTGACTCCGTCGTCTGACTGACAAGTACACTGTCAGTTTTCGATATACAGTGTGGAAACCACTTATGGAATAAAATTGTTTGTCATTATTTTAGAAAATTATAAAAAATGCCGAGACACGTCACACCTGCTACGCCCATGAATTTTATCATCATAAATACCTAAAAATTGCCTAAAAACGCCAATAATTAGACAAAATCGGTAAATAATGTGGATTGTTTTAAATCGGTAAATAATGTGTATTGTTTTCTATTCTGTCAGTTGTTGATGTGTTGACAGTTTATATTGAAAAAGTAAAATCTCTGTCAAACACTCTTTCCTTGTCGACATAACAATGAAATATTTAACTGAGACTCACCGAATTGAGATTTTAATGATGATCGGGTACGGGGATAACTGCACAAGTCAAGTTGAAGTGGCAAACTTATTTAATCACAGGTATCCCGAATTGCCTAATATTTCACAAAGTACTGTGTCTAAAATTTATGCACAATTTAGAGAACTTAGACATGTCAAACCATTGAATAGAAAACCACACTTCGTTGAAGATGATGTGAAAGTGGATATTTTGTTAAGTGTCGAAGAAAATCCAACTTCAAGTACACGTCAAATTGCCCGTGAAAATAATGTTAGTCATACAACTGTTTTAAGATGTCTTCAAAAAGAAAAACGTCATCACTACAAATTAACTTTTGTGCAGGAGTTAACAGAAGACGATCCAGATCGTAAAATGGATTTCTGCGAAATATGATTAATAAGCTGAACAGAAATGAGATAGCTCTTGGTACCATTCTTTTTTCTGACGAATCAACATTCACATTGAATGGAGAAGTAAGCCGACAGAACTGTAGATATTGGTCAGCAGAGAATCCTAATTGGATGCGTGAGACACATACTCAGTACCCTCAAAAGGTGAACGTTTGGGCCGGTATCATAGGCGACCATATTATTGGTCCTATATTTATAGATGGAAATTTGAAAGCTGAAAAATATTTAAATATGCTTAGAAATGAAGTTATTTCTGCGTTGGCAAACTTATATCCCAACGCAATAGATCCTAGCTTACCGAATGAAAATGTTTGGTTCCACCAAGACGGGCAAGCAAGATTTTTTTCTGTGGGGTTATCTCAAGAACAAAGTATATGCAACACAACCAACTAGCATTGTAGACCTCAAAGACAGGATAACTACAGAAATACGGAGTATTTCACCTCAAACTTTAAACAAAGTTAAGGAGTTGTTCTATAGGAGACTGTGCTATTGCCAACAACTAGGTGGAGAACATTTTGAGCATTTATTTTAATGTATTAAAATCAAATACATCAGGTATTTTATGTATGTGTTTAATAACTGTAAAAATAAATATTTCACCCTGTATAATTCACAATTGACCATACATTATTTAGTTTGTTGGAATCGGTTCACCCTGTACATTTAAATTTATGTTTACATGACGCACAACTCAATTCAAAAGTTGACGTGTCTCGGCATTTTTTATAATTTTCTAAAATAATGACATAAAGAATTTTCTCTCAATGATGATGAGATTTTTACAAATAAATTTTTTTTGTTTCTCGCATCAACCAAGTTGGTTATTAGCGATGGCTTTAATATTATAACCACAGCTTATAGAGTAGAGAGGTATTTGACAGATATTTATAAATATTATCCACATCGCAATACTTTCCCAGCAAGGTATTCATGTCATTTGGAAAATTACATTGTTGTCTTTGCGATGTATATAATGTACATTCTAATAGTATATATTTTATCTACAACTGTCATGTAACGGGTACGATTTGACACTATTTTTAATGTCATAATGACGTATATTACCGCACTAGTGCGTTTTTGATTACATTACCGCACTAGTGCGGTAATAAGAATCTAGAAACATATTAATACCAGAATTAAATATTTAAAATAACACTGGAAGCTGCATTTTCAATTTCCGAAAGGAGATTTTCTTCGCGCGCTTGAACTCATTTTTATAGATTTTTGTTCATTCAACTTTGAAAACTTGATGACATAACTAATTTATTTTTTTTTTCACAGCCTTGTTTGTCTTTGTTGCTATGGTCATAAAATATGATTAAAATTGGAGTGGCTCTTTGTCCTATCCCACTGCGATATGATACACAGTACCTTATGTTTGAAGTCAATATTATTAAAAATACGTTCGATTGAATTTTTTTTTAAATTTTATATTATAGGTACTGTTAATAATACTAATAACAGTTGTAGATGAAATTTTGTACGTAACACGTGTGATAGGAATTTTTAACGCACTTATGTGATTACACGACTCGGCCTACGGCCTCGTCGTGCAAACTTCACATGCGTGCGATAATAATGTCCATATCCCACTAATTACGTAAATAACTATTATTCCATAAGTGGTTTCCACACTATATATTATGAACGTACTCGTTATGTCATCAGTCATATTTGGTTGAGCGCGAATTTCGAAATACTGGCATTTTTATTTAAATAATTTAATGTTGTTAGGTAATTTCAAGCAGCAAATATGTTAAAGACAATCACTTGAGTATACAAAATTATGTTGCACAAGTTTTTGTTGAACTACTATCCCTGAATTCTTAAAATATTTGAATTTGTCCATTATAAACCTAGTTTAAATTTAGAAAAAATTATTAACCACTAATAGAGAAACTTAACTTCTCAGTTGGTTAGAAGAAGCAATAATTGTCAACTTCACAGCAAGTAGTGGAAAAAAGCCTCTATTATTATTATTATTTTATAATTAAAAATTACACATCAAATTTGTTCCAGGACAACCAAACTCAAATCAAGAAGTCAGATGGATCTAAGTCAACTTACAATAGAAAAAAAATCCAAAAAATCTTCAAAGCACACTAGCGGTGGTGCCAGATACATGGACTGGTATAAAAAACCCGAAGAGATAAACCCTAAAAATAAAGAGGCACAGGAAAATAAGAAACAAGAAAAGAGTACCAGTAAGAAAAATCCTAAAGGTACTAGACCTGCAGTAAGTTCTCGTTTGCTAATGGACACTGAATCTAGTAAAAAGAAAAAAGTGGATAATAAAAAAAGTCCAGTAGGACCTAATCACGCGTTATTACAACATTCTGAATATAGATTCGAAGCACCGTATTCAAATTCGCAGTCTAAAAAGCCCGAAGAAGATAACGATTCCGGCATAGCGTTGACAAAACCGCCAATCACCCAAAAGAAGAGTGTGTTCACCATAGCTTACGATGACATGCAAACCAACCAACTTGGAGCGGATAGTACAACGTCTCCTTAAAGCAAAAAAAGTTTGTTATCTTTATTGGACCAAATGACCCTGAACCGCGTGTGAAGGTACTTAATATTCTTCCGTTGAACTTTTTTTTTAAAATGTCAACAATGATTTGGTAAAATTAATGTTTACTTAGATTTAAGAGAAAATAAATACATGTAAGAACTCATTGTTCTGTTTGCTCTGAACTTTTATCAAAGTTGTATTTTTATACTTAATATATGTGTCATGTGTAAATAGATAGTTCAGTGAACTTTGATAAAATTATATAAGTAACATTTTTCTATTTAAATAATTTGCAAAAAAAATTGGTTGTAAAAAAGAAAATAAATGATTTTTATTATTTTTAAAGCTTTTTATTTAACTTACTTTGACGTAAGGTTTATTCAGATCAGTCCTTATTTAAATAGTGTAAATATTAATAATTAAAAAGTTTAGCAGTCTCATTTTATTATGAAGAAAATAATCTATCTAAAATAATAAACACGTAACATGAGACTACTAGAAGCACATAAGCTCCATATTAATATAGGTAGTCTAATGCAGGTAAAGCTCGTACAACATAAATCTCTATAAACGTCATTGGAGCTCAAAACAGTGACGTCGTTAGCCATCTACATCGTTCTTCTTTTGCTTCTGTCAACTTTCAATCACTGTCACTCTAAACCTAATAACTACAGTGGAGCCCCGATTATCCGGCCCCTGGCTTATCCGGCACCCCCTGTAATCCGACATGGTCTATTATACATACATACATAATGAAGTATAATTTTTACTTCAGAGTACATACATATATATATATAACATGTAGAATCTTATCATTGAATCTGTCGGATTACAAGGTACTCTTTTGTAAAAAAATCCGGACTATAGGGGGTCTAAGGAGGCAGTACTCAATAATCCGACAAATTCGCTAATCCGACACTGCCCTGCAAACTGTTTGTCGGATTACCGGGGCTCCACTGTATTGAGATTCATAAAGAGTTTGCAGTACGCATAGGATTAACAAATACAGTGCTATTCAAAAGTCCCCCTCCCCCTCGTATCTTTTGAACGGCCACACTTACATTAATAAAATTTGGAGGGTGAAAATAAAGTGTTGTAAACTTCTCTACGAATGGTAACGGGTGACGTAATAGTAATAGATGACGTGACAGTGCCACTCTGACCAATAATTTTAAATAGGACCTTATAAGTGATATCTCGTTTGAAAGGCATTGACATATTGGCTACATAGCCATATTATTTTGTTTGGGCTTAAACTAATTTTGACGGATAAATTAAATAAATACCAAAATTATTATTTCACATTTAAATATTGAAGATTTTTCAGTCCGCCTCTGGTTCGTTGTCAAATAAATTGACGTTTTTCATTTAAGAGTATTTGTTGCTTTGCCAAGTTTTTCTAAATAGCTTAAATATTTAATTTTATTATTGTTTAACGAAACGCTTAAGAGTTATATTAATAATTGGTGAATCTGGAAAGAATCTTCATGAAGCGGAACGTTTATTTAATGAGAGATACCCAGATCGCCCTATCTCGAGAACTTATTTGAGGGAGCTTCACAAGTTTGAAGCAACAGGTAGTGTTCAAGAGCCAAACGATCTGGTCGACCAACATTTAGTGATGATAAAAAAATTGATATAGTTGCTGAAATGGTAGTAAACCCTACTTCTTCTTCAACTAAAGTTGCGTCTATCTGTGAAGTAAGTAAAAGTACAGTACAGAGAGTGTTGGCTAAAAATAAATTTCATCCATACAAGTTAAAAATGGTGCACCACCTTTCGGATGACGACCCCGACAGAAGACTCGAATTCTGTGAATGTAGATATGACAAATAAAATTAGTCAAAACCCACATTACACAAAAACAATTTGTTTTAGTGACGGAAGTACTTTTTGCATCAATGGAAATGTGAATACACAAAATGTAAGGTTTTGGAGTGACACAAATCCTCACACCTTTCGTGAACAACATACCCAATTTCCAGAAAAAGTCAATGTTTGGGCAGGTATTTTGGGAAACCACATAGTTGGTCCTGTCTTCTGCCACGCGCTTTCTTTATGATAAATTATTTTAATGAAAATGATTAATGTATAGTTAAGTGAAATAGTCCTAAAAAAAAATTTAAAAAAAAATTAGAAAATAGAAAGTAAAAGTTAAGCTGATAGATCGTAGCGAAGTGAGCGTGCAATTATGCCAAGCTACTTCAAATGCCGAAGAGTAGGGGTGAGTTAAAATTAAGGGCGCCACTGTTTTATTATCGCTAAGCCAAAACAGAGGCCTTCCACGTTGTCTTGGAACTACCTATCAGTTGACTTATCAAAATATTTGTAGTTAAATAAAATATTTGTATTAAAAAAAATAATATTAATAATAATAGATGATCCCTAAATTATTTAAAGCAGAGGTCTTGCGACGAACAAATGAAACAACAGAGTAGAACTCTAAATTTGATCTATTTAAATAAATGGAAATATCTATATGATTACAGAGATGTTAGTAAAAAAAAAAGTATACATATATAAAGATATAAACAGAGGCAATAATGATATGAAAGTATCACCAATATCCAGCTGTAGCCGATGGTCAAAATTGCTGTGAACTGGTGGAGTGATGTGTCGACAAACAGAGTAGCTAGCCGCTACCCGGGATAATCTATCTGGCCTGTACAAAACTTGTAGCCAGTACTCCGAGCCCCAACATCCAGCCTTAGCCAAGCAGTCAAAAATAGTAGAGTGAGCTGGTGGAATGGAGTATTGAAAATAGAGTGACTAGCTGCTACCTGGTATAGGCTCTCTGGCCTTTACAAAACTTGTAGCCCGTACTCAAAAACCCTACAATACAATCAGTACTAATTAGGCTACCAATCATAATAATAAAATGTTATAGGAAGGTTCCAAAAATAATAAAATAATTTGACATGCTAGAAGTTGATTCAGTAATAACAAAATAGTCTTTATATTGTCTATGTACTTAGAGTCCCAAATTTTCAACAAAAATTCTAAATCTATTACTTATAAATAAGTATCCATTTAAAATATAATGGCTTAAAAAAAACTCATATTATATAATTCAGATACATGGAGCTTGTAAACTCAGCCAATATATATATATTAAAAAAAAATATATATCTAGGAAAACCGAACAATTGAATCAACAGTAAAGGGGTAACACAAAGAATTAGTATAATAAATTGAATGTATCTTAAATTAAACAATATATAAAATCAATAAAAATAAAATTTTTGTCCAACAAACCCCAAAATGACTTACACTGACTCAAATTATGTCACCTGATGTTACACAACACCATGTAATAAATAATGAATTAATAGACGTAAATCAGAGTATCAACTTAAAAAAAATATATGAATATCTAGTGGGTATATGATCATTCATTATTAATTGATGCGGATATTAAATAAAATATTAAAGAAAAAGATACAGTATTTGAACAGAGCCAAAAAAAGAATTTTACCGTCATTGTCTGTTCGAGTGCACACAGGTTTCTGTTCTCAATAAATTATATGAAATAAGAAAACCGTGTCCCAACAGAAAATGAGATTTAGCACATGGTAAAAAAAATAAACACTATATTTTCCACAAATTATGAAAATATGTTCAATAATCCTGGCCAGTAACAAATAATTGAAAATAAATTTAGGTTCATTTAAATTAAGATGTAAAACAATAGGGAAAACGCACTCTACCCTTAATCAGCCTAATCGCCACGTGTCAAAACTAATCCAAAAATTGATTATGCAGGAAATTAATTAGATCTGGAGTGAAATAAAACAAACCGGAATTATAATACATACTTATGAACACAAGTTAACAGAATAAGTAAAAAGAAAAGTAATAGCTTACCCTGAGATGGTTTATAGGGGTTACTTTCAAAGAAATGTGCAATCGGTGGCCTCAAATCCTGATTTTCAGGTGAATCTTCTGGCATACAACAATACGACAATACCAATAATAGCCGTGAAGATTACTTCTGGAGAATAAACCCGAAATCCACAAACAAGTGACCAAAATGAGGGGTTTCAAATCTCCAACCAGCCGAACACAATTTCATTAGTGAAGTCAACGTAAAATTCCAATATTCTATTCTACTTGACACTGATAAAAATCAAACCAAGCAAGAAACATTAGATGGCAAAAACTTATTTGCTCGAATAATATCGAAGGTGTATAAAAGAAAGTGAAGGCCTGTACACACGCATGGATTCAAAATAATGGAATAGCAATAAGAGATTATAATTTTTATTACAAAACCCTTCGTTTTACCGAACCATTTCATGGAAATGTTGCTTTCAGCAAAACAGAATACCATTTACCTATATGCAACTACCATAAAACGAAGCAGTAAAGGTATAGAAATTGAAAAAAATTAAATAACTATTTAGTTGAAGTAAAATGTGAACTGGGCATAATAGGTAGTCAGCTGTGGATATATCAACCAGAAATTTCACTTAAATATACCGAAATTATACTAAAATGCTAAAAGTTATAATTCATGTATACGAGGTGGCTCAAAAATATTTAATGCTAAAATTAAACCGTTACACTTCCTAAATTCAAATTTAAGCGGTGAAGTGTATCTGGAGATGTTACAAAATGTAATTGAGCCGTTAATTCTTGAAATTCTGGAAGATAATCCAGATGAATTCGGCCATCTGGAAATAAAATTTCAACAAGATGGTGCTCCTGCACATTATTATGGTGCAGTAAGACGTTACCTGGATGAAGAATATGGAGGTAGATGGATCGGCCGGCGAGGTCCTATAGAATGGTCACCTCGGTCACCAGATCTGACACCATTAGATTTTTTTCTATGGGGGTACTTGAAATCCAAGGTTTATACTACGGCACCAGATAGCATTGGAGTTTTGAAAGAAAGAATTATTGAAAAATGCAATGCAATTTCAGCTGACACATTCGTACGAGTACGACAAGAGTTTACTAATAGGATGTATTACTGTCAGGAAGTAGACGGAACACATTTCGAACACTTGCTATAATAATCCATTGTTGATATTTAATAAATTAAATTTTGAAAAATAATTTCAATAATTTTGGTATTTATTTAATTTATCCGTCAAAATTAGTTTAAACCCAAACAAAATTAATATGGCTATGTAGTCAATGTCAATGCCTTTTAAACGAGATATCACTTGCCATAAGGTCCTATTTAAAATTATTGGCCAGAGTGGCACTGTGACGTCATCTATTACTATTACGTCACCTGTTACCATTCGTAGAGAAGTTTACAACATTTTATTTTCACCCTCCAAATTTTATTAATGTAAGTGTAGCCGTTCAAAAGATACGAGGGGGGGAGGGGACTTTTGAATAGCACTGTATAAATTTATGTTTAAAGAATCGTTTTTAATTCAATTCAATACCAAATACAAATTAAGGACAGTCTGACTTGACAATGCTAAAATTTATGTTAGCAATAATGCGACCTGTTTGCCGCACTTGAAAATGAATAATTAGGTAGACACCTACCTACCATTTTGACGTTTTCGCAGTTATTGTGATTATTCGTGTCGTATTTTTTGTTCACTTAAATTTTCGATTATTTTATTTGTGTTATTAAAAAACATGCTAACCGGCCGCTGCAAAAATCTCGCGGCATCATAGGTAGATTTGGTTGAACAAGAACGTATTAACGATTGCTCATTGCTATCTTTAAATGATATAAGACTGTCCCAGAAGTTCCCAGACAGCACAAGTACGTACATAATACATATTCAATACGTACTCATGAGATGTAAGGTACGTATTATGTACGTACTTTCCTGTACAAAGTACAAAGTACAAAGTACGTACATGGTACGTATTAAATACGTACATTTTCCAATAATGTACGTATTTGTTACGTACCGGTAGTACTTACTTGGTACGTACCGGTAGTACGTACTTGGTACGTACCGGAAGTACGTACTTGGCATGTATCATCCAGACATGCACAGAGCTGACAGCTCACAATTGAGTTTCAAGGAGCTTTTCTTGAGTTCCTTTTATCAACGCCGATATTGTTGTAATTTGAGTTTATCCGTCATAATGTTAATAACGTTGCTGTCGTAGCAGGAATTCGAAAAAATTTCCTTAACACTTAATTGTGGGTTTAACTGTATAGTCTTATAAATTAGAGTACACATTAGAATATGCCCACACTAGATTAGACTAGAATATAAAACTACAAAAACAGCTTGAAAATTAATTTATTTTGAAATAATGTACAAATTTTTACTATTTGCTATTTGCTATTTACTATTTGGTACATTAAACCTTTTTGCCCTGGCCGGTGCCCTTCTTAACCACCTAGCAATTTCTTGCTCCGCCTCTTTATTTTCCAGATTTCACAGCAGCACCTTAAAAAGATAATGAAATAGCTAAAATAAATACGTTTAAGTGAATAAGTTTATATTAAATATTCTAATATTGACATTTCCACATTCGAAATTTACTTGATAAAATATTTATAAACTGAATTCATTGTAAGACAATTAATGGAAATTACTTTATAATATTTTTGAATCACCAAATATTAATCAGAAAGTTGGAAGTCAGTAGTTTTCAAAACATTTATTTAATAAATTTAATTTAATAAATTAATGCAATAAAATAATGCACGAGTTTGTTTTATATTTCAACAAATAAATAGTTGAAAACATTTACAAATTTAATTTTAATAACCAAAAACTTACTTACTCTTGAAATTTGAAAATTGCAAAATCCTTTTTTAACCCTCCGTCCAAGCCAGCTAAAGTTTGGTGCTAGTTCATTGGTAACTAACATGCCCAAGCATCTCTTGATGAAGTCAAGAAGTCCAGAAGTGCTGTTTGGGTTCGAACCAAAAACTTGAGAAGTTATATTGAGAAACTAAGAACAATCATAGATGCATAAACAGATCTGCACAGCATTTGTTTGGATTATGATCAACAGCCCTGGCACTCCACATGTTTCGTGTCTCTGTCAGTTCTCTATATAGACCTACAACCACTTTTTAAAGTTCAGTGACTAGTGACTTCTAAATTCGATACGGGGAATGGGGAACATTTTGAAGACTTAAATTATAGATATTGAAAAATAAATCTAATTTTTAATTTTTGGTATTGTTTATTTTGGCGGATATTGTACATAAGTCCATCCACAATACCGATAACATAAGTTGAGTGTTTAATAAATACATTATTTAAAACACTTTACACAAATAATCATACCAAAAACCAACATTATACTATACACTATAATTAATTGAGAAAAAGAAGTACAAAAAATGAATATTGCTCAATCAAAAATAGACATAATTTAAAATTATTATTAATTACGTCGATACGTGTATATTACTTCCTTGTTTAAAAAAAATCTCGATTCGATTTTAAAATTTTCAGACTGGACACGTCCGTGTCGTGACCAAAAAAAAATCGACCATTGTCTGTATGTCTTCAACATCAGTAATGATAATCGTAATTCATATTGGCGTATTATACAATCAAAGAACCTCGAACTTATAATATTGTCCTTGACCCTGCTTAAATCTGATTCGCTTTCTTGTAACCACACGAATAAAAATTGTACGTGCATAATAAATATATAATCTACCGTTATACAGTATATATTATTTATTATATATCTTAATAAGTTTATGTTAGGTTGAGTTGTTGGTGTTTTCTTTCTTATATTTTACAAACAATAGCTTCCATTTTTATAACAGAAAAAAACTATTATGTGAAGAAAGGGCTAATTTCTCATAAAAAAGTCCTGATTAAAATAGAGACTAACTCTATAATATTCATAACAGAAGCAAGGAAGACATGCCCAAACGTGGCTATGGAAGTAATTCTTAACTTCGCGCTCCTTATACTTCCCATACGCTCCCTGAAATATACATACATGTTGTTTGGGTATGTAATCCCCTTGAAGTGCTTTAAAGGATGCTTCTTCCCATGGCTTCAGCATCGGAATGATTTTTGCCAAGCACTTATGCTGTCCCTACTAGAATATTTCAAAACTCAAGGTCTATGCGTATACTTTTCAGGAAGCGGACCAGCGTGATTGCATCATTGGTAACCTTGACAGGTTAACCGACTGCCTTAAGCTTGTCCGAATCTATTTTGGCTTCTGAGAAGTTTATGTCTGTCACCGCTTATTTGAGAGAAGGAATTTCGAATTTCGGCCTTTTTCCTTTATTTGTGTTTACGAACGGTGTGCATCCATCTAGCTTCAGTTCTTTGGAGTCTTTGTAGTTATTTTTGTCTTGGCTATTGCTCTTTCCGCAAATTTGACAAGTTCACTTTGATCACGGCTCTTTTAGCCTGAAAGAAATCTTGACCTCGCTTCACCATTTTGCTTACTTTGGCTTTGATTGCGGATAGCTTTGCAGCACTGATCTCGTCTGTAATAAGATCTTCCAGCGCATTTACACTGACATATTGGAACGAAGTTCCTTATCGCGCGTTGTGAAAGGGGGCTAGACGGATAAAATTCTTACCAAAAGTTGTCACGACACTTTTGATATAGGAAGCTATTTTAAAAAATTTTCACCATAGTCCGGGCGCGAACCATCAACCTACGCGTCTATATCAAGGCATTCAACACATGCTGCCATGAGCTCTCATGTGTATTAGATGCGAAGAAAGGTATTACATGCTGCAATGTGCAATTATATACAGATAATAATAATAAATGCTTTTGTATTTTTAGCAAGTACGCACTATAACCTCTCTATATTATTGTGCTAACCAAGTCATACGCATTATAATCTCCACATTTTGTGTGTTTAGCAAGTGTACGCGTCATAATTTTAATAAATTCAAAAACAAATCATATTTTAATATTACAATTTCAGAACGTATGTATTTAGCAAGCAATCAAAGGATGCAGTCTTGCCAGGATCACCCTGGGCGACCCTGGAAAGCTGGCGCCGAAGAAATATTTGGCGATGACCAGGAAAAACCTACGTTTAACAGTAGGATTTCTGACTAGTCACTGTCAACTAAGGAAACACCTCTATACTATGGGGTTAGTGGACACACCTCTATGCAGGATGTGTGAACAGGAAGATGAAACTGTCAGGCATGTCTTATGCGAGTGTCCGGAGTTATCGCCAATAAGAGAGTGTGTGTTCGGTGAGTCTTGGCCTACACCTGCCGATATAAAGGAGATGTCTCCTAGTGACCTGTCCACCTTCCTGAGAAGGACAGGATGGACAATGACTTAGGAGGACAACTCCTCGGGAGGATATACAATGGGTCACATGTGGCCTAAGTGCTGTGAGCCTACACACTCACCCTCCCCACTCTACAGATACAGATACCCTTAACGTTCGAGATGCTTATACCATTTTTTGCTCGATTCCCGGCCGAAGCATATGAATCGCTGCTTCGTAAACGAGAGAGAGACTCAGGAGAGAGCACACACACGCAAGCAAGGCACACAACGAAGCAACGTAACATAAAGTCAGATCAGGTCAGGTCAGATCTTTTGCGTCGCGACCCCCGGTCGCTCAAACATAACCTGACGTAAAGAACTAAAGTTCCAAAAACTGCTTCCTCGTATTATTGAAAGAACGTTAAAATTTAAAAATTATAAAATGTTTTTATAAGATTGATATTTTGAAGAATTGGGATGGACCGATTAGGGTTAACCATGGCCCACCCTGTCCCCCCTGTAGGCACGCCTATGCTCAACAATGTGTCATAAAAAGAAATGTTGGTTTGGTAGTGGTCATTTTACCGAAGAAAAATTGATAAAAAAAGTTAATACATTTTTTTGGTGAGTGAAAGAAACATCGGCACCACAATCGTCATAATATATTCATCGAGCGTTTTGAAAATTGTATAGGTACCTACAGCACCTCCTCGTTCGTATTCCATGTTTTGTAAACAAAATTGGTTTTACTTATTGGACAATAATGTCCACGTTGACCTACCCAGTTCAGTCGTTACGCACATAATATTGAATCTAGACTATCTCTGTTATTTGAAAAACTAAACTTGAACGTCCAAACTTTTTTTTATAACAAACTATTATACTGAACTTGAACTCGTTTAAAATGTAGGTGAATTCCATATTTTAATAAAAGCAAACGTTCATTTACTTTCTACTATCGTTAAAACAGTGAAAGGTATTTAGATATACGCAGATCACTGAAAAACAAAATCATTTTGCTTTCTTCACGTCAAATAATTGATTGATAATTCATTGGCGGAAATTAGAAGAGGGGTTCAGTATTATCGGTGGTTAAAAAAGTGTTTAAAAAAGTAGTACACACCATTTTCATAACACTAAATTATCAAACCGCCCTGTATAATTTTAGATTTATTATCAGCTAGAAGTCACACCACCACCCACTGTTCTCCAACAAGAAAAATATTTTTCCTTGTTATTAAAGGTGTATATAAGTATTTGTCCATCTGCTTACAATCCTTCTTAATTGTAACAATAATAGTGGGTATCTACCGATTTTTTTTTCAGCTTGACGTGACAAGAATGTTACTTCCCAAGGATAAATTATGATAAGTTCACTTTCGGAATACTTCTTATTTATTACGTGTCTTGTAATGTACAAAGAAAAAAGGGACTGGTACCCTGCACCCGCATCTTATGCCAGGTGTGAGGGGGTAGCAAAGTTATACCTCAAAGGCGTACATATCAAACAATAAATAACCTATTGATATGATATTTTCTTGCATTAGTCAGTTATTTATTTTCGTACTTTTCGCATTTGATTCATTTAGCTTTATTTTCAGCTAATAAGACTGAATTTCAGATATCTTCTATTTGTATTCAGGAGAATTTGGTAATATTTATTAATTTATTTTGGTTCATTTTAATTGTATTTAATTTTTTCAAATAACTTTAGATTCATTTTCGATAATTATCACATCATTTCAGTTACATCAGCTTTTTAAATTATTTTTCTTATTAATTTTCAGCTATTTTCACGCAATTTCATATTTTTTTGCTAGTTTTATGTGTTTTTTTCATTTGATTTCAGTAATTGCTTTTTTAGTTAATTTTCCAATAAATATCATGTATCTACACCTATTTTTTGCTTGTTTTGCACACAAATTTGGATGCATTTTCGTTTTCTTGTTAATTTTATGTTCATTTGTATAGATTTTCATATAAATTCATTATTTCCTTTTTCTAATTAATTATAGAATTAGTTTCAGTTAAAACATAGTTTCCGTTAAAATCTCTTTTTTTTCTATGTAATTTTAGAAGTATTTTCGGCTATTTTCACATAATTTTATATTTTTTTGCTTTCTTTGTTATTTCCGCATAATTTCAGTTGCTTTTGGTATTGATGAATATCAATTATCTTAGGTTTCAACCCTTTCATTTGAATTACCATATTTTCAGTTAATTTCTAGCAAATTTTTCAGTTAATTCCAGTTACTCAAGCTATTTTAAATTGTTTCCCCTTGAGTTCAGTCATATTTTTTTTGTTTTTAGGTCAATTTTAAAGTGTTTTGTGTTTGTTTTATATTGCTTTTTTTTCATTGAATTTGCTGTGGACCCTTAGTTTCCACATAATTACAATTTTAACTAAACTTTAGTTCTATTTGTTCCTTTTCATGTTTAATTTAAGGCATTTTAAGTAAAGAATCTTTTCAAATTTAAGAGAAATATATTTATTAAATTTCTTTTGGATGCCTCGTATGTATCTAACCATAATGGGGTATGCATTCATTGAATATCCATATTATTGTGCTCATACCTTATTTTCAGTTGATTTCAGTTGATTTCAGTTGTATTTGTTTGATTTTAGTTTTATTTTCAGCTAATTTCACAAAACTTTAAATTCCGTCTCATATTTTTCGGTTAGTTTCAGTCGTTTTTATTTGCTATTAATTATATTTGCCATTTTAAATCATCTTTCTATAAAATAATTTCTTTTTTTAGGTTGATTTAGATTGGTTTTCAAATTACTTTCATTCAACTATCTATACAATTGTTCGTTTCCATACATTTTAGGTAGCTGTCACTTGATTTGAGCTCTTTTTATTCGTTTTTACTTAATTTTAGTTTTATTTTCGGATTTTAAGCTGTTTCCTCTTCAAAGTAAAAGGAAATATCCAATAAAAATCACTTTTTATATTTTAAAGAATTCCAAAATTACATTTTACATAACTGAATATAATTTTTAGTTTCCCCTAGACAAAAGTCTACTAAAAATTAACGAATTATCCTGTATAATTCGTAATAGCTAGCGAGGGTGTTTACTGTAACCACAATGATTAAACCTACTCCCCTTGTTAAAAAAAAACGGTGTACACAAAAACTGCATAAACCGCAAACAAAAAAGGAACAGTTGATCACCATCAAACACATTCCGCCAATGTGTTTAGTTTGAGCTGGTTGAACTTCCGTTAAGTTAAAAGAGTCTTGTAAGTAACTAACTCTTGTAATGTTACGGCTATTGAACTATTCTTCATCGACATACCAGATTCTTAGATCAAATAATCTCTTCTATCCCGTCATCATCGTGTGAAATAAGAAATGATGAGTGTTGGCCGTCTGTGAAACTGTGATATCGTGTGCTTTGTTTTTTTTTCACAATCGAGAAAGACGAAACGTTTTCTTTTCTTGTTGCAGGTTAGTAACGCTACGGTTTTTCAACAAATTAACACGTTTTTTTCGCTAGTTAATTTGGTTTTTTTCGTTTTTGTAATAACCACTTCAGAAAATCGAATAGGCCGCAAATATTATAATACGAATTCTACAGTAATAATATTATTATATTTTAAATAATTATACAAACTATTTCAATACCTTTAAATATATTTTTTGGAATATTATGAACTAAAATATTGAATATGGCTAGAAGTTATATAAAGAAAATTTACACGATGAAATAAAACAATTCGATCTGTTCAAGTTTTCATTAGATTTTGAACCTGTGATCAACTTAAACCTGAGAAGCGTTAACTTAATCAAATGGGTGACTGTATAATGAAAATTTTTTAATTTATACAGTGCTTTAATACGGAATTTTAAGGATATTGTAAAAATATTTAGAAAATGTTTAACTGGAAATTAAGTGCAAAAAAGGTTTTTCATTTTAGAAGGTTTACCTGGTATGGAAATTAATTCACAACAATCCCTACTGAACCTGAACTAAATTATAGGCAAATTAAATTTATTAAACGTATTTATCTAGAAGATATTTAAGGAGGATTGTTATAAACGAATTTCGAGCACGTGAACCCTGTAACAGAATAGAAAGACTTTCGCGTAGTTCCGTGTACTTAAATATTCGGCAGATAGAAATAAAAAGAATACAACTGCTCGTTTTTTAAATGGAATGGAATGGCAGGATAAAAAGCCATCAAAACAAAACTCAGAAATGGAATTAAATATATTACTGACAACTGAATGTTAAAAGCATCACAAGATATAAAAATTCTGAAAATGTTTTCAAGTTAGGATATATTAGGTTCTCGTTTCTTTCTACCCGAGCTCGCTCGAAATTTACAGGAAAAAGTCATAGAGATTAGCATTTGTCGATAGAATAGTTATTTATGTAACTAGTGTGTAAAGTAGCCTTTTTTTTGACGAATGTGAATATCACATTAGTCGAAAAAAAGGTCTTTACACACGAATTGCATACAATATTTTTTCTACTAGCGAATATTTAATTGAAATACAAAAGTTTAATAGTAATTTTCTTTACGCACTAGTGCGTAAAGTAAGTTAAATTTTTCTTTAGAAGAGTCTTTTTATAATAATCTAAAATAACATCATAGTTTCCTAAAAATATTCAATTCCTAAATATAAAATACAATTGCTTACTCTAGGTATAGTCGGAAGATCTCAATTTAAATTTTAAATGTCAGATTCAATTCACAAAGAAATGTCAGTCACTCAACGCCAACTTATACCCATTTACCGTATTATTTCCAGTACTCAATAATTATTTAACAATAATTATTAGGTTACTTTACCGAATTCTATAGGTTTCTATCTCCAATTTATGAAAAAAACTAAAAAAACTTAGATTTAATATCCGTTTATTAGACCTATATTTTTATAAGACTAGATATCTATAACTACATACATATTGGAATTTTTTCTTTACGCACTAGTGCGTAAAGTAAAACTCTTTACGCACTAGTGCGTAAAATAAAGTTTTACGCACTTGAAAATGTGTCTAAAGTACGTACTTTACACACGGTAGTAGAAAAATAAATTTCCTTTCTTCGCTGTAATTATTTTCTATTTCTATCAAGTTACAGAGTATGCGAACAGAAACCTTTACAGTAGTAATATTACAAAAGAGCGAGAATAAATTGAATTTATAGTGACTGCATGATAAGTTTTTTAATATAAATCGAATTCAATTTGATAGCTATTATCTACATAATTATTATTCATAATTAAACAAAATGGATTTATTGCTCCCAAAATCTTATGTGATATTGTTAATTATAAGCATATTTCTTGTATTTTGAATAAATAATTTAAAAAAAAAGATTAAGAGCTATGATTTTTAATAACATACGTAAGCTTAAACCATAAAAATAACAAAAATAAAATTGAATATTAATACATTAATTCTGAAAAAACTTCAAGATATATTATGGAGGACTGTAATAGCTGAATACCTTTTGTTATTTTGTTCCATGTCAAAATTTGTGCCTAACTTCAATTTATACTAGTGACGCCAGAATATAAGATGCTGATTTTAAGAATTCGATTTTTTAATTGTGTATAAAAACAAAACATATCAGATCTACAGGCACTTAGGGCAAGTTGTACCAAACACCTAAACTCGGTTTAATGATGACTGATGTTCAGACTGATGTAATTGTTGATAATAAATACATCAATCAGCCACAGTCTAAACATCAGTTATCATTAAACCGAGTTCAAGTGTTTGGTACAACTCGCCCTTAGTGACCCTTGGCTTCAATTTACTCCACTTTTTTTCTCCATTTTCTTCTATTCAATGATTCGCTTTACTAGTTCTGTACCCCCTACTTTTTTCAGATCATCTTTATTCATCCAACCATTTTGTTCTAGATCTGCACCTTCTCCTTTTGCCACCTGTTCCACCCATTAAAACTCTCGTAACTCATCTGTCTTCTGGCATTCTGCTAATATGATCCAACCATCTGGCCCTCTGTGCTCTTATTATGTTTGTTATCGTTGCTTTTATGTAGGTACAACGCTAGCAATTTGTTATTCACTCTTCTTCGCCATTCGTTCTTCTCTGTTTTTACTCTTTCCTCTCCCATATATCTAGTCTGTCCTTCAACACTATGAAATTTTATATAATATGGCGTGATGTAATTTGTTCCCTTAGATTTAACTATCTGTAATGCGTTAACATAAATCTATATTTAGTTGAACACCCCATTAAGATAACGGCTGTCAATAGTTCATCTAAATTTGATAGTATATTTTAATGGGAACCATTCATAAAAGAAAAAAAAAATATTTTAAACATTTTTATCTAAAAGGTGTCAAAATTTGGTAACAGTACAAATTTATTTTTGA
Source organism: Galerucella tenella (assembly GCA_910591685.1). Lineage (NCBI taxonomy): Eukaryota > Metazoa > Arthropoda > Insecta > Coleoptera > Chrysomelidae > Galerucella > Galerucella tenella. Next base: position 27,720 of record CAJUYH010002236.1, on the reverse strand, counting down.
TACCCCTTTGACCTTCAAGTCATTTTATTGAAAAACTGTCGCCGTATTTTCAAGTTCATTTTTGTGCAGGATTTCATTGAAAAAAAAACTCGACAAGTAAAACTGGTAACGCATTAGCTGCAGCATTTTGTTGCGAGTCAGCGCGCAGCATTGCAAGCTCCGCATTTCTTTCAATGTAGAATAGAACTAGCTCGCAGTTGCGCAAGAAGAAGAATGATCAGTAGGCTGTCAAATTAATATATTTCAATTCCATACGTTTGTACATGTTTTGTACTATCACACATAAATGACGCACATATTTATAAACAAGATTCAAAGCTGAGCGAGGCCTTGAGAAATCGGTTTTGACATTTCTTCCATGTGAAATGTGTCAAAAACTGAAGCTGCGTAAAATAACTGACACCTTTTGATATTCCTTAAACCCTGTCTTATTAATAAAAATTTCTTACTCCGCCGTTACTCTTAGATTAGTCAGAGACTAGTTACTCTGAGACTAACGTAGGTTTAAAGAAGTGTTACAATTGCTATTAATAAACTCCGACTAAGGAGGTAATAGTTACTCTTTCCTTATTACTGGGTTTTGACATGACTTAAGGAAGATTCACAGTTGTATGGTAGGAATTGACCAATAAAGTGACGTTCTGGTGACATCTTTTCTGTTTTTTATTGTGACATGTGTCAGTGCTCTGTTCATTCATTTCAAAAATAGTTATCTCATAATTATCTCTCAGTTTGTATTTTGTGTTAAAAGTATTACCTTTTTCCAAATTTTCTTTACGTTTTTTATTGTTAATACCTAGTTATATATATTTAGTATGAGTTCTGTTGAAAAACTCACTCTCAAATTGAAGGAATCAAAAAAAGGCGTGTTGAGGAGAAACTCCAGATTACTATACAACGCAAAGAACATGAAACATTTTTGCAACAAAAAGAGAAGGAAAAATTAAATAAAAACTGGTACAAAATTTTATTTTTAATTTTATAGCTTTCAATTCCTCTTCTAACAATGTTTTTAAGGGATTAGCCCGAATTTTATAAAATTTAATTTTTCTGTTCGGACGAATATTTTCTGCTTCTTCCAATTCTTCCATCTTTCTCAAATCTTCCAAATAATAATAATTTTCTTCCATCGCAAAATAATTACTACTCACTGAACCAAAGCAAATACTTTATAAATATACATAATTGATAAAAATAAACTGAATAATAATACAAACTGATAATGCAAAAACGACAAACTAAATTTCAAATTAGGATATGACATTTATGATATCACAATTGACAGTTCAACAAAACTAAAATTATATTTATTCGAAGGTTATTCCGAGCTTAAACTACCCATTTCCTTGGATTAAAATTATTACCAAAGTTAGTCCCAGACTAACCTCGGAGTAGCCTATTCCTTGTCTAATATGAGTTTATTAATAGCGTATCTGTCAAACTGATGGTTTAAGCATGGAATAAAGTTAGACTCAGGTTACTCCGTGTTTATTAATAAGACCGTAGAGGTATAAGTCCCGTTCCAGATGGACGCGTATGTGTAAGCGTGGTTTTACTTTCACATGGGGCGTACAGTCGTTGGCAGACAGTAGTAACAAAAGAAACATGTATTCTTTGTGAGTTAGCCTATGCTTTCCGAATATTGCCTGACTTCTGCGATCAAGTGCTTGTCCCAAATTACGTTGAAAAAGTCCCCTTGTCCAGTTTCTCAATACATTTTGACTGTCTGGACTATAGAGAGAAGTAGATTATTCTTTCTACTTGGTCAGTCTTAATCTCAAATTAAAATGACATCCATGGTGTAATAGAGAAGAAGGTGTGCTCCCACGGAAGACGAATTTTCGTCATGTTCTGCGCACCTTCCAAAACACCGCCACATTGCAAATCATATGTTTAATGTTTTGAATGACTGTCATAATTATAAAAACACAACCAAATCTTACTTGTAATCGTTCATTTTTGTAATAAATTGAGAACTCTGAACATTGGAACATCAAGTGAGTGTCTTTATTGTTAAATACAGATTTTGTCTCTTGTTTTCGTTTCAAATTCAGTTATTAGTCAAGCGTTTGATTTCGCGCGTTATTTTCTGATTGGCTGATTTTTCAATATGGCGGCGTTACGGAAGTTTTTTTTGATTGGTCGTGCGCGGTAACACACCTTCTCTATTACACCATGATGACATCCAGCGTCACATAATGACTGACCAATAGTAGGACTGTATTTCTATCTGTCATTCTCGTCATTTTATCGCTAAAGCGCAAAATGAAACTAAAAAGTTGACCTTGTTTAATAGGTGGTATAGAAGATGCGCAGTAGCGACCACAGGTCCCTGGCAGGAAATAGGACACACAAAAATATTGGATGTCTCCTTAGAACCGGTCAGTGATTTTGTGGATACAGTGGTAGCTGTTTGGGCGCTGGCAACCGGTGGGCAAGCAATAGTTAGAGTTGGAGTGTCTAAATCAAATCCTGCAGTAAGTTAACTGTAAAAAAGTATAATGGGAATATAAGTATTTATTTATTTTGATAGGGTCACGTATGGGAACATGTAAATACAGATCAACCGCTGAACAGTATTAGTTGCGGTCCATTCAAACAAGTTTGGGCCGTGGGAAGAAAAGGCTGTGCTTATTACCGTATAGGTATAACTGAAGAGAAACTCGAAGGCGATAAATGGGTGTGTGTCGAAGCTCCTCAAGGATGTCAATTGAAACAGATATCGGTGAGTTCCATCGGAGTGTGGACCGTAGACCACCAAGGTAGAATACACGTTAGGAAAGAGATTACGTCTACGTTTCCGGAAGGGACGCATTGGCAGACTATTGCTGCAGATCCTCCGGTTTTAAGTAAGTTTAATTTTTGTTAATATACAGGACTTCTTTTTCA
>CAJUYH010002236.1:0-24731 GCA_910591685.1 Galerucella tenella | reverse complement strand
CAACGCTAGCAATTTGTTATTCACTCTTCTTCGCCATTCGTTCTTCTATGGCGTGCCGTTTTGGTATTTAATAACATCGTTTAAAAAGAGGAAAAAAATATATATCTCTTCTTTCAAACATTTTTATTTCGTAATTATTCTGTTGAAGAATTAAAATTATGTTTTTCATAATAATAATACGGGAATTTCTATTATGAAAAACATAATATAAATTGCCGATTTAAAATTATGAAATACATAATAAGAATTCATGAATTAAAATTATGAAAAACATAATAGAAATTCAATTTCCATTATGTATTGAGGTTGCCTAATGCAAGTACCTGAAATCGTGTAGTAAATGCATTACTGCAGAATAGGCAACCTCAATACATAATGTAAATTGAATTTCTATTATGTTTTCAATAATTTTAATTCTTGAATTTCTATTATGTTTTTCATAATTTTAAATCGGTAATTTCTATTATGTTTTTCATAATGGAAATTCGTGTATTATTATTATGAAAAACATAATGGAAATTCAACAATTAAAATTATTTAAAACATAATGGAAATTGAAGAAAAAAATTATGAAAAACATAATACAAATCCGTTTTGTATTATTTATTCAATAATTTTTATTCTTGAATTTGTATAATGTTTTTCATAATTTTAATTCTTGAATTTCTTTTATGCTTTTCCTAATTTTAATACTTGAATTTCAATTATGATTCTAATAATAATAATACACGTATTTCAATTATGAAAAACATAATATAAATTGCCGATTTAAAATCATGAAAAACATAATAGAAATTCAAGAATTAAAATTATTGAAAACATAATAGAAATTCAATTAACATTATGTATTGAGGTTGCCTATTCTGCAGTAATGCATTTACTATACGATTTCAGGTACTTGCATTAGATTAGTATAGGCAACCTCAATACATAATGGAAATTGAATTTCTATTATGTTTTTCATAATTTTAATTCATGAATTTTTATTATGTATTTCATAATTTTAAATCGGCAATTTATATTATGTTTTTTATAATGGAAATTCCTGTATGATTATTATGAAAAACATAATTTTAATTCATTAACAGAATAATTATATAGGGAATAAACATTTTTGAAAGAAGAGATATTTTTGTTTTTGTTTTTATAACGATGTTATTAAATACCAAAACGGCACGCCATATTCTTCTCTGTTTTTACTCTTTCCTCTCCCATATATCTAGTCTGTCCTTCAACACTATTAAATTTTATATAATATGGCGTGATGTAATTTGTTCCCTTAGATTTAACTATCTGTAATGCGTTAACATAAATCTATATTTAGTTGAACACCCCATTAAGATAACGGCTGTCAATAGTTCATCTAAATTTGATAGTATATTTTAATGGGAACCATTCATAAAAGAAAAAAAAATTATTTTAAACATTTTTATCTAAAAGGTGTCAAAATTTGGTAACAGTACAAATTTATTTTTGATACCCCTTTGACCTTCATGTCATTTTATTGAAAAACTGTCGCCGTATTTTCAAGTTCATTTTTGTGCAGGATTTCATTGAAAAAAAACTCGACAAGTAAAACTGGTAACGCATTAGCTGCAGCATTTTGTTGCGAGTCAGCGCGCATTTCCTACAATGCAGGATAGAACTGGCGCGCAGTTGCACAAGAAGAAGAATGATCAGTAGGCTGTCAAATTAATATATTTCAATTCCATACGTTTGTACATGGTTTGTACTATCACACATAAATGGCGCCCATATCATATTTATAAACAAGATTCAAAGCTGAGCGTGGCCTTGAGAAATCGGTTTTGACATTTCTTCCATGTGAAATGTGTCAAAAACTGAAGCTGCGTAAAATAACTGACATCTCTTAATATTCCTTAAATCGTTTATGTTCATTTTCCATTAGATTTTTGTAGTAATTCTATTCAGTTGTATCTCTTTATTCTTGTTCCACTGACATCTGTCATAACTAGTGACAATGATTGAAGTGAAATTTACCCGAATTTTACCTACAATTATCATAAGTGGGTAATATAGTGTAACCAAAACTTATTATAAACATTTCACAGCCAGTTATAACAAAATGCCAAAGGTCGCGATGATAATTTTAATTACTATATTTGTTCCAAAAATTAATTTGGGACTATTATGTTACAGTGACAAAGGTCAATTTTTGACGCAATAATATTTACCTTAAAAAAATATTTGTTAGTCATTTAAATGAACAATATTTTCAGTTTTATCAGGACATATTTTTGTTTTTACATAAAATGAGCATATAATATTTAAAATTTTCGTGGTTAAATAACACAGAAACTTAGCCATACAATTTGTTTGAAGCCACCATCTCAACAGTTGATACTACCAGAGCCAGTGTCGTACTGTTTTTATATTTTTCATCAAAAATATGGCGTTAGTCAGACAGACTTTGTAAAATAATGTCAATGTAATATTTTATTTAACTGATAACACATGGCGCAGTCAGTGTACTGTCTCTGAGTTGAATTAAATAATAATTTAAATGTCAGACGATGAAATAAGCAATAAACAGCGGAGTTATGTAATTCCAACGAAAGTCAATGGATTCAGGTGCACAGAGAGATTATTTAAATAGTCACCTAGCTTGGTTGAATCAGCCGGAAATCGAAAAAAAAGATACCTTATCTCTTCCTTTCCGCATTGCACACTTATCAACACTACAATACGATGGCAAATTTTATCATTTTAAGAACTAATTGTGTAAAACCTTACAAACTTGAGATAGTGACCGATTACACAAAAATTGATTCGAAATAAATGACAAAAAGGATAAAACTAAACGAAACACTCATACAGGTAGAGAAGATAAAAAATGAAAAAAAAGAACTGTGACTCGTCACTCGAAGAAGAATTTCTAATGCAGAACGTTCCCTGGACGAGCTCTAAAAAAAGAAGAAATGTTGCCGAACACACAGCTGTTCAAGCTTTAAGTTAAGGTGGATTCATGCAAGAAAAAATTTAAACTAAGATTAATTTAAAACTAAAACTAAGAAGATAAAACTATGTTATTTTTTAATTTAAATCTCAATTTCTTAGTTTCTTGCATGAGCATATGTGTGTGTAATGTAGATGTTCATGCAAGAAACTAAGAAATTGAGATTTAAATTAAGAAATAACATGGACTTATCTTCTTAGTTTTAGTTTTAAATAAATCTTATTTTTAATTTTCTCTTGCATGAATCCACCTTTAGAGTTTTCATTTAAAATTACAGTCAGCTTCTCTTAGTTATAGGTATCTATAGGTGTCTAACGCAACGGCCGCCGTAACCACAAGATGTCTTCCGATAAAACGTTCTATTATATGGTAATTTTCAATCACAAAACTTTTCTTTACTTTTAGTTTATGCTATAATCTATGTCTCAAATATAAATAAAGAATCATTTAAACGTACAATTGCATTTTTCTACATACTTATTTATCCTCAAATTATTGACAAATTTTATATAAATTATTTATTTATTTCATTTAATATTTTTCGTATTTTTCTCATTTTTCTCGTAAATCAACCACTTTTTGTTTCGCCACTGTTTCTGTCTGAAGATTTTCAAACTAGGATTGTTTTTTTTTAATTTCCCTGTAAATAAAAAAATAAGTGGAAAAAACAAAACAAGAAAACTCAAAAATCAAACCGGATTTTTTAAATTTCTTGTCACGCCACTGCTATTCTAGATGGAGATTTATAAAATTATTGTTTCTTTTTAAAACTCCCTATAAATAGAAAAGTACAAACAAAAATTGTCAAATTTTGAAACAACCGTTTGGATTTTTGAAATTTCTCATCACAGATCATCACTACACAAGAAGATTCGGAAAAAGATTTCGGGAAGTTGCTAGTTTCAAGAAGTTTCATAGGACCTAAAATAAAAAGTTGGGATACCTAAATAAAAAAAGACCCTTGAATCTATGAAACTTTGAAACTAGGATTGATTATTTTCAAATATCCCTGTAAATAGAAAAAAAAATGAAAAAAAAAACAAAAAAATGCCAAGCTTACAAAAATCCAAACGGATTTTGGAAATTTCTTGTCACGGCACTGGTGATTAGAATAAAATAACTAGTTTAATTAGTCCATAAAAATAGTAAAATAATTACAATATGAGTATAAACGGTATAAAAAGCGCTTAAAAAAGTATAAAATCGTATTGATTCAATATAACAATTCACGAAATTTTGAGTTGCGCTACTGTTAGTGGTCAGAGATTAAGAAATTAGGGTTGGTATTGTCCGTCGCTTGGTCCAACCAGTAAGGATTGACTCCCCTATCAAAATCCTAGCCAGATTGGAGATAAGACAGCTTCATTTATAGTAATTGTCAAGTTTTACTTCTACTTCAGTGTTCCATTCGAGTTACCGCAACTCGGCGTCAAGGTTAGAAACAAAACAAAAAGTTTACCTTTTTTTTTAAACCAAAACTAATAAAAACACACGTAAATTTTTTTCTTTTCGAGGATAGTACGTGTACATTCTAGATAAACAATATAAATTTTTTCATTTTCTATTACGGTGGTGGTGTTATATTCCGGATCTTGATAACTTTGTTGTGTCTGGTAGTTATATTTTTTAGGACTGTGATAAAAGTTTCAAGTTCTTGCTGTACATTGATAATAATCCAAGCAGAACAATTTCCAGGACGACGTAAGTTTTTACGACAAATTTATACAAAATCATTTTTTAAACATTTACATATTTTATAAATATATTGTGATGTAATTAAAAATGTTTACAACATGCCTAATAATTATACATTTTTTTCGAAACAATAACAATTTTTTTAAACAAAGTAAAACATCATTCATTGAATATTTACCAAAAAAAAAACTCTTTTGAGGAGGGAAAAAAATTAGTTAATTTTACAAAAATTCACGTATAAAATTTATTATTTGCGTCAGAAAAATAAAATATTATGTTAGGTACATGATTTAATTCTGTATTATGTAAAAGAAATTTTCAATATTTTCGTCTTCAGTTTGAAAAATAGCATTTGTTTTTGTAATATTTTAACCTTTGAACGACATATCTTAGTTTGAAACATTATGGTAATAGAACAAAAAAAATAAATATTTTATTATTATGAGAATTTTTTCAATGTTGAAAAATATAAACTGAAATTTATTTGATTAATTAAATTAAAAAAAATAATTTCAATAATTTTGGTATTCATTTAATTTATCCGTCACAATTAGTTTAAACCCGAACAAAATTAATATATGGCTATGTAGCCAATGTCAATGCCTTCCAAACGAGATATCACTTGCCATAAGGTCCTATTTAAAATTATTGGCCAGAGTGGCACTGTGACGTCATCTATTACTATTACGTCACCTGTTACCATTCGTAGAGAAGTTTACAACACTTTATTTTCACCCTCCAAATTTTATTAATGTAATTGTAGCCGTTCAAAAGATACGAGGGGGGGAGGGGACTTTTGAATAGCACTGTATATATTTTGACCAGCCTTTTTGCATCCACATCCAGTTGTACCCCTTTTGAAAAAATTAATTTTAAACAGTTTCCGGAGCTATGATTTTTTTCCATCCTCAACATCTTGTTCAACTCGAGGTTCAACTCCATACCACCTTAGATTTTGCTGCTTCTAATCGGTCCAATTGAAAAAAGACTATTGGTACGCTTGGTTAAGATTTAGTTCAATGTGGTACCTTTACTAAAAAAGTAATTAATACTTTATATTTTATTTGCTAACTTTATAGCTGCTATAAGCTACTATTAGCTAACTTTATACAATAGCTGTTATGTTTTGAATCACTCGATAGGGAAGGAACCGAGCGACTACTGCCATGAGAATCACACTGTGGCTAAAAAATATAACAAGATCCAGTTTGTATTTCCTTGAATAGATTTGAATCCGGATCCGCTCAAATTTGTTCTAATTACAACTACTATTCCCTATCTCTAATTGTTTACATTTTAGCAATACAACGTCAATAAAAACTTGGATACCCTGTATAACGGGTTCTGGCTGCATTAAAAATACAAAAATTAATAATATGTGTACATTTTTATTTTTTATCTCCATATTTTTTGATTATCTCACTGAATGGAATATTTCCATATTAATTTTTTTTAATTAGTTTCAGTTAAAAACAAAAATTAATACTTTGAATAATAGACGGCACTTTCGCTGGTAGGATAAGGTAAAAAATTTGGCATTTCTAACCGATTTCGCTTGTCAAATCATAAAAATAATGGTTACAAAGAAAAGTGAGAGCGTATTATACATTCAATTTATAACACCAAATCTGATTCTATTACCTTCTCTTTTTAATATTTATTAAGTAAACCGAACCTAACCTAAATATTTAAAAATTTACACCCGTAAAAACTGTCATACACCAATATCTCAAATAAGGCACACTTTCTCTCTCTGTTAATCAATTTTTAAAATTGTAGTCAACGAAATCATCTCACATCTTTAATCTTTTCAAAAAGTCTGAAATTATTTCCGGTTCTAGCCTTGAGTCAACATTAACCAAATTTAATATTATGTCAGACATAAAAATAAATAAGATTGCGTATATTTCATACATACAAGAATCCACGTGGAGCTAATAAGACGATACAAGTTATATAGGAAATCAAATCGTTTGATAAGAGTAAAGCATTAAAATTTGTCTTCCGTTCAAACTGTGAATTCTATCACGATACTTTTGTATCGTGAATTCTATAAGAAATTAGATCGGAATTTGACGGAGTTTGCGTAGATTGCGTTTCAACAGATCGATAATTAATTCTGAACTTATCCGTAAATCGTTCCAACAAATGAAAGAACCATGTAGAAGGTAAAGTTAGTATATGTGAACTACTCCAAATTACACTAGGTTTGTTCCAACAAGCTTTGGACGGGGCCGTAAATCATTTCAACAAATGAAAGAACTATGTAGAATGTAAAGTATATAGTATATTTGAACTACTCCGGGTTACACTACGTTTGTTCCAACAAGCTTGAGAATATATATTAGTTCAGAATTGGATGCAGCTTGCGTAGATTGAAAGTAGCGTTTCAACAGGTCGATAATTCATTCTGAACCAATCCATAAATTGTTCCAAAAAATAAAGGAACAAGTTCTAGGATAGGTCTCTTGTTCTTTGTACTTCCAGCTAAATGCGTTTTAAAGGAACCGTCCTTTCGCCGGCACCAACTCAGCATCCTGGGCATATTGTGGACTCTGTCCACCTTCCTGAGAAGGACAGGATGGACAATGACCTAGGAGGAGAACTCCTCGGGAAGATGTACAATGAGTCACATGTGGCCTAAGTGCTGTGAGCCTAGACACTCACCCTCCCTACTCTACAGATACAGATTATTCCTGCTCATTGAGAGTAGTTCTTTCTCTACTTTTTCTGATGGTTCTTTTATGAATTTCTTCCCATGTATTTGCCTGTGCGTATTCTTCCAGTGTTTATTGTGCTGTTCTTTTACCCACCCTTTTGTCCATGACCTAGTTGAGCATCTGGGAATGCCCTCAGCTGGTTCGGGTCCGTACATCAGAGTTGACGATCCTGCTCTTGCGAGTTCGTCAGCTTTTCCATTGCCAGCGATTCCTTTGTGACCTGGGACCCACTCCAGTGTTACACTTTTCCGAGTCGCCAGTCTTCTAAGTTCTTCGCCGCATTCCCATACCAACCAAGATATTACCTTAGAGCTCTGAAGTGCTTTAAGAGCAGCTTGACTGTCACTGTAGATCCTGATCTGCCTGTTGTCTCATGTTATTTGTCCTTGCACATGCAAGTATTGCATAGATCTCTGCTTGAAATACCGAGGCGTCTTTGCTCGACTTGCTGTATATATGCCCGCTCCGGTGCCGAGCTCTTTCTGCAACTATAATTTTAAATATTTTCTAATGATCAGCAGCCGCTTGGTCCACTTCTCTAATTCAATGTATATTTGTTACAGATGATCAACGAAATTTTATATTCCTTTAGCACCTTCAATTACATCATAGTCATCATAATCTTCATACTATTCGGCTATCGACCACCTTGGTGGAGTCGGAAAATAGATTGGTCAAGGAAAGATGTTCAAGACATACCTGGACCTTTATCTTTACCTTTGCTCGGAACTCGATGGATGTTCACAATCGGTGGTTACAGTTTCAGTAAAATTCACGAATTTTACGAGGAAATGTATGAAAAATACGGACCGATCATTAAAGAGGAAGCGCTTTTTAATGTACCAGTAATAAGCGTATTTGAAAAAGCGGATATTGAGAAGGTTTTAAAAAGCAGCGGAAAATATCCTATCAGACCTCCTACAGAGGCCATCGCGGAATATAGAAGGAGTAGACCTGACAGATATGCCAGCACCGGGATTGTTAACGAACAAGGTAAGTTTTAATGTTGATTATATTTTTAAGAATGTGCGTCCAGTTCAATATTGATAAAGGATACAGAATTCAAGGGATTATCATAATGTCGGATAGTCAAGCAGCCATTAAATCTCCGAGCTCTTGTGTAATCAGTTCCAAAATGGTGTGGGAATGCCTAGACAAACTTAATGAGACGGGAACAATATATAGTCACCTTACTATGGATTCCAGGACACACTGGAATAGAAAGAAATGAAATGGTGAACTAGCAACTGAAATTGGGGACCAGAGCCTTTTTGCAGAATCAGCTCCAATGCAATATTAGAAGAAATAGGTAAAGCCGAGAAAAAGAGAAGATCTGACCATTGGAAAGATCTAGTAGGGCTTCGACAATCAAAGATTCTTCTGGGTGACTACAACCTGTTGAGATCAAATGAATGCATAAGTCAAAGTAACACTGTGCTAAGAGTTTTAACAGGGATCCTAACGGGACATTGTCGCCTGAATGGGCACCTGAAAAAGCTCAAAATAATGGAAGAAGAAGAATGTAGATTCTGTGTCATGGAAGAAGAAACCTCCATCCACATACTTTCAAACTGCACAGTACTTCAGAATCCTAGAGCACAGCACCTGGGAGATTACTGGATAGAAGAAGAAGAGGAACATTTACCTAAGTTGAAGCCTGCAGACATCCTAAAATTCCTCCGGGAAATACGACTAAAGGAGCTACTGGTTCCTGAGACTCTTATCAGAAACTAAGTAGAAGTAAGGGGGCACAATTTAGATCTTTTAGGTCTCAGTAAATGTCACCCCTAAATACATACATATCCTTAGAATTGCGTCTTTCATGCATGAAATGGCACCAAAGCGATAAAATTTTAGTTGCATCGAATTGCAGTCTAAACTGCGCATGGTTTTGATCAACAAATCTTGCCTTGCATTGCACGTTGTATTGCAGCTTGTCAAGCGGCCTAAAATGTCGCGGTGGTACATGAAAAATGGTTGCACGGAATTGTTCATTAGGAACAAATTAAATTGGATTTTATTGTATTTATCCACCTACTAAGTATTTGAGTGAACAACATATAAACCGATTAAAAAAAATTAAACGATCGCATAATTTATTAATAATAAAAATTATAATAATGTTAACTTAATTAGTTATGTAGGAATACTAGTATTTCCGGATTTTGAATTTAAAAAAAATATATTATAAATTGAAATGTTTTATGTCTTGTTGATGACGGCAGATTTTTTAATTTACTTATCTTTATTTGTTTATAACATATTTCCATATTTGTTATATACAGTGTGGAAACCACTTATGGAATAAAATTCTTTATGTCATTATTTTAAAAAATTATAAAAAATGCCGAGACACGTCAACTTTTGAATTGAGTTGTGCGTTATGTAAACATAAATTTGAATGTAAAAATCTAAACTAACTAATTATTAGACGTATTTGTATATTAAACAAAACCTGCTACGCCCATGAATTTTATCAGAAATACCTAAAAATTGCCTAAAAACGCCAATAATTAGACAAAATCGGTAAATAATGTGGATTGTTTTAAATCGGTAAATAATGTGGATTGTTTTCTATTTTGTTAGTTGTTGATGTGTTGACAGTTTATACTGAAAAAGTAAAATATATCTTTGTCAAACATTATTTCCTTGTCGACATAACAATAAAATATTTAACTGAGACTCACCGAATTGAGATTTTAATGATGGTCGGGTACGGGGATAACTGCAGAAGTGGCAAACTTATTTAATTACAGGTATCCCGAATTGCCTAATATTTCACAAAGTACTGTGTCTAAAATTCATGCACAATTCAGAGAACTTGGACATGTCAAACCATTGAAAAGAAAACCACACTTCGTTGAAGATGATGTGAAAGTGGATATTTTGTTAAGTGTCGAAGAGAATCCAACTTCAAGTACACGTCAAATTGCCCGTGAAAATAATGTTAGTCATACAATTGTTTTAAGATGTCTTCATAAAGAAAAACTTCATCCCTACAAATTAACTTTTGTGCAGGAGTTAACAGAAGACGATCCAGATTGATGAATAAGCTGAACAGAAATCGGATAGCTCTTGGTACCATTCTTTTTTCTGACGAATCAACAATCACATTGAATGGAGAGGTAAACCGACAGCGCTGTAGATATTGGTCAGCAGAGAATCCTAATTGGATGCGTGAGACACATACCTAGTACCCTCAAAAGGTGAACGTTTGGGCCGGTATCATAGGCGACCATATTATTGGTCCTATATTTATAGATGGAAATTTGACAGCTGAAAAATATTTAAATATGCTTAGAAATGGAGTTATTCCTGCGTTGGCAAACTTATATCCCAACGCAATAGATCCTAGCTTACCGAATGAATATGTTTGGTTCCAGCAAAACCGGGCAACACCCCATTATGCTTTAATGGTAAGAACTTATTTAGATGAAATCTTCCCCAATAAATGGATTGGACGAAGAGGTACTATTGAGTGGCCAGCTAGATCGCCAGACCTTACGCCGTAACAACACCGACTATACTTGCGTGAATCACCCTGTACATTTACATTTATGTTTACATAACGCACAACTCAATTCAAAAGTTGACGTGTCTCGGCATTTTTTATAATTTTCTAAAATAATGACATAAAGAATTTTATTCCATAAGTGGTTTCCACACTGTATATATATTTCAACATAATTACTAATAATAGATTTATGTCAAACTAGAATATTATAATCGACGTTATATATTTACTTTGGAAATAAGATAAAGGACAATACAAATTAAAATAAATAAATCTCCAACAAACAATAGTAAACACTTTTATTAAAATGATTAAATTGTTATGTTACATACATGGTAATTGATTTGCCGAGCTCAAGTACATTTTTTTTAATCTCAGAAATAAGATCGCGGGTACACTAGGCTGGTTTCTAGCTGCTGTGGATCAGCAAGCAGCTGACAATACGGTCACATTATCGGCTCCTACCACCGAGCAACATTTTCACTGCTAGTTATACTCACCGGCCCACAGCTGTTAGCTGCTGCTGCTGCCAGCCGCTGTTGAAACATGTCCAACTTTGCCAACCGCTAGGAGACAAAAGCTTCAAAGGATATAGTGTTATGTTTGTTTATAGATATAGAGAGTGCATTTGATAATAGCTCTTATGAATCAATCAAGGTATCCAGCCCTTCATAACCAAATGGGTTCTATCCAAGCTAAAAACTAGGAAAATAACCACCTACCACTCGACTACTATAAATACAGTGGAAGCTTGTCCTCAAGGAGTTGTTTTATCACCTCTTATGTGATCACTTGTGGTTGGGGACCTCTTGGCGAAGCTCAGAAAGATCTCGTGGTCTGAACTATGCTGACTATTTAGTTATAGTGGCTACAGAGGTAAACATGGTAATAGTATTGTTATTTTTAAATATTTATTATTTAGTTTGCTTTTAATGGGAATTTGGAAACGTTTCGGTGGTGTTCCGCGGCTATTATACAACAAACCTTATTTCGTTTTTACTCCGACACTACTAAACAATTCGACTAGGCAAACAGTGAACAAAATATTTTGAAGTTTAAGACTGCAATAAATTGATACCTACAACATTTTCTAAAGCTACAAGTTGTAAGTTCTCAAAAAAATAAATCTATAATATTATTTGTTTCAGGCGCTACATGGCACCACCTAAGAACAACATTGACAACAACTATAACCAGTCCGAAAACCATTTCAGGCTTTTTACCACAAATGGAAGCGATATCGGAAGATTTTTGTAATTTAATTAAACAAAAACGCCAAAATAACGATATAGTTGTGGATTTGGATGAAATTGTTAACAAAATGGGTTTAGAAACGTCTTGTGCTTTAGTTTTAGGTCGTAGATTGGGATTTATGCTGCCAGGAGAAGAATCGGAAACCGCTAAAACGCTTGCTGATGCAATTCATCAAAATTTCATCGCTATAAGGTAATTGGTAAGAATGGTAATAGTCTTAGTGTTTATACAGAGCTTTTCAATGAAAACTATCTACCCTTCATAATTCTAAAGGTGTCACATTTATGAAAAAACGCGTCGAAAATCATATAAATGGGTGCGTTCTTGCTTATATTATGTAGATGTTATAACTTCCCCCCCCCCTTTCCTTAAGTGGTCAGTCTATAAATTATCGAATTGATCGATTCTCCTCTACAAAAGGTTTACAAAAATGTATAATACATAAGTAAAAAGTGAATCAGTTTTGCGAGTTACAGATAATTCAAATTTACTAATAGTGACATTTTAATTTGTAACAAATCATGAAAAAATACTAAATTATTCTATAAGGTACTCAAATTGACTTTCACTGGTCTCCATACATTGATACAATCAAGCCTCAAATGAGTTTCGAGGGTGAGTGTAGGCTCAGAGCACTTAGGCCACACATGATCCATTGTACATCCTCCCGAGCAGTTGTCCTCCTAGGTCATCGTCCATCCCGTCCTTCCCATGAAGGTGGACGGGTCACTAGGAGACATCTCCTTTATATCGGCAGGTGTAGGCCAAGACTCACCGAACACACACTCTCTTATTGCCGATAACTCCGGACACTCGCATAAGACATGCCTGACAGTTTCATCTTCCTCTTCACACATCCTGCGTAGAGGTGTTTCCACTAGCCCCATAGTATGGAGGTGTTTCCTTAGTGACAGTGGCCAGTCAGAAATCCTAATATTAAACGTAGGTTTTTCCTGGTCATCGCCAAATATTTCTCCGGCGCTAGCTTCCCAGGGTCGCCGAGGGTGATCCTGGCAAGACCTCATCCTTTGATTCCATCCCATATCTTAAGGGATTGAGCATGGGTGTAACGTTTGGCTAGTTCCGCAATTGTCGAAGTCGTTAGGCGTAGGTGTCACTGGGTCCTAAAATTATTTTCAGTCCAGCCTCTTCCCTGTCTGAAGAATCAGCGATGCGATTACCTTTGCTCCTGTCGTGCCCTTTAACCCACAACAGGATAATATTGTTATCTATCGAAACGTTAGCTAAATCTTGGTGGCACTCTAGTACTAGCCCCGATATAACACGTTATCTGTTTAAGGCTAATGGGGCTTGTCTACTATCAGTGCAGATTGTTATGTTTTTGCCAGAATTTCCTTTTCTGGTTAGTTCTTTTGTGGCAATTGAGATAACAGCCAGTTCTGTTTGAACCACGCTGGTTTTGTTTCCCATTCCCCACTTAATCCTTAGGCTTAGTGCTCTGGAGTAAACTCCACATCCTGAGCCTTCTTTCATCTTTGAGCCATCTGTATATATGCGTATTGCATTTGCAGCATCTGTCTCTGTGTTCTGTTTTATTTGTATTTTGTAGGGCTTATTAAACACACACCTGGGTTCAATTGCATCATTGGCTGCATGCAGCAGAGGTAGCGCAGTTAGCGCTTCTTGCCATAGGCTTAGCCTCAATTGTCCCACTCCTATACTTCGGAATTTACACCAGCTGTGCGCAATCGTACCATGGCCATTAACGCAATCTCCTTGACATACGACATTATATGATTTTTCTGGGGTTATTTCTCGACATTCTTGAATAATTCGCTGAGATAAATCTCCTAGGTATAGATGCTGGTTGAATGGTATAAATTTTGGTTTTTAGATATCCTCAAAAGTCTAGGGGGTTAAATCGGAAGACCCAGGTGGCCATTCCAACCTATCTACTGAACAGCAATAGCGTAATGTGGCGGTGCCCATCTTGTTGAAACGCTATCAAAGCTTATGACGTGGTTTCATTATTTCCTTAATAGTAGTTGTGTTATTTTGGGATCAATACCTTCTCTGAGCAAGTGGAGATAAGACTCACCATTTAAATTTCCCTCAATAAAATATGCCACACTAGACGTTCAACTAAAAATAGATTATTGTTTATACACGAGAGAGTTAATTCTAAAGAAACAGATTACACCGAACCATATTTAAACAAATTTAATAGTGTAGTGTTCTTTTTATCCCCAATTTTCAAAATTTCTCATAATCCCCCTTTATATGATTTTTTTTCATAAAAATTACGCCCTTAGAATTATGTTTCCATTGAAACGCTTGGTATAGTCACCTGGTATTGATAATATTTCTATTCTAATTGATCGGAATATTGTAGGGATACTTATTTTGGATTACCATTATGGAAATTTATGAAAACGGCCGCTTATAAAAAACTCGCCGAAAGCGAAGATACGATTTATAGGATAGCATTGGAATTGATTCAAAGCGACGATGAAGCAACCAGGGAAAGTGCCATTTTTCAATCGGTTCTTGAAGCTGATATAGATGAGAGAGAAAAGACTGCTGCAATCGTGGATTTTATAGCTGCTGGTAAGCATATACCTAACTATAAATGTAAAACCCTACAAAATACAAATAAAACAGAACACAGAGTCAGATGCTGCAAATGCAATACGCATATATACAGATGGCTCGAAAATGAAAGAAGGCTCAGGATGTGGAGTTTACTCCAGAGCACTAAGGATTAAGTGGGGACTGGGAAACAATACTAGCGTGGTCCAAACAGAACTGGCTGGTATCTTAATTGCCACAAAAGAACTAACCAGAAAAGGAAATTCTGACAAAAACGTAACAATCTGCACTGACAGTAGATAAGCCCTATTAGCCTTGAACAGACAACGTGTTACATCGGGGCTAGAACTAGAGTGCCACCAAGATTTAGCTAACGTTTCGATAGATAACAATTTTATCCTGAGTTGGGTTAAGGGGCACGACAGGAGTAAAGGTAATCACGTTGTCGATTCTTTAGCCAGGGAAGCGGCTGGACTAAAAATTTTAGGACCCAGTGACACCTACGGCCTAACGGTAACCTGTCTAATAGAGCAGTTACGTCCTACGGCCTAACGACTTCGACAATTGCGGAACTAGCCAAACGTTACACCCATGCTCAATCCCTTAAAAGATGGGATGGAATCAAAGGATGCAGTCTTGCCAGGATCACCCTGGGCGACCCTGGGAAGCTGGCGTCGAAGAAATATTTGGCGATGACCAGGAAAAACCTACGTTTAACAGTAGGATTTCTGACTGGCACTGTCAACTAAGGAAACACCTCCATACTATGGGGCTAGTGGACACACCTCTATGCAGGATGTGTGAACAGGAAGATGAAACTGTCAGGCATGTCTTATGCGAGTGTCCGGAGTTATCGTCACTGTCCACTGTCCACCTTCCTGAGAAGGACATGATGGACAATGACCTAGGAGGACAACTCCTCGGGAGGATGTACAATGGGTCAGATGTGCCCTAAGTGCTGTGAGCCTGCACACCCACCCTCCCTACTCTACAGATACAGATACAGAGGCCACTCAAAACTAATTTTTGTACTATAATAAAACGATATGTCTTGGTGTGATGTAAGCGATATTTTAACACTTTACATAACAAGTTTAACATTTATTTTTCGTTTACAGGTATCCATACACTAAAGAACAGCTTGCTTTTCTTATTATACCTTGTCGCGAAGCATCCAGGTGCGCAAGAGAAAATTTTAGAGGATTCCTCCAAGGCGTATTTAAAAGCTTGTGTCTTGGAAGGTTTCAGAGTTCTACCAACTGCGAACTGCTTAGCCAGAGTAACTGACGAAGATCTGGTATTGTCGGGTTATACAATTGGTGCCGGTAGTGTTTTGCTTTGCCAAACGGGCGTTGCTTGTAAAAACGAAAAATATTTTTCGAACGCAACAGAATTCAGACCGGAGAGATGGTTACACGAACAAAAAAATGAAACTTTGATTAATTCCACATTTTTAGTGAGCCCTTTCGGCGTTGGAAGGAGGATATGTCCGGGAAAAAGATTTATCGAACACGTTTTGCCTATTATTTTAGAGAATACTATTAGAAATTTCGAAATAGAAGTGGTTAAGCCGATGGAACTGCAATTTGAATTTTTGTTGTCTCCGAAAGGTCCTACGGCAATGATATTCAAAGATCGAGTTTAGCGTGTTTTTTAGATTTTTTTTCTGTGTGGAAAATATGGATCTATAGTTCAAAATTAACGTGATAGGATTTAGATTTAGGTAAAAACCCAGACTGATTAATATCCAGCATTAAACATAAATATACCTAGAATATTTTTCAATCTGTACATACTTTTTACATAAAATTAGGCAAAAATATATTTGAAAAATCTAGCGGTATAGAATCTGGTGACCGAGACGGTTACTCTAAGTCCAATTTTGTTACATTGTCTCGTTCTTGTTTTAAATAATTTTAATTTATATTTATGTTAATGTCTGGTTAATTGTATAGTATATTTCATTACTATTGAAAAAATTAGAACCTTTTATTGTTAATAGTGAAATTATTTTTCGTTAAAAATCCTTCAAAAATCAAAAAAGTTATACATTGAAACCAGATTTATCTTTATTTATCTTTGTACAGAGTTGTATTTAAAAAAGGGTACAGGTACCTATTAGAAATATATGTTAAAGCCATTCCAGAACACATGACTTTGACATATTGGCCATGGTAGAAGCTAAAAGCTGTCATTAAACTACTAAAAAAAGAATTTTTTAAAGATTCATGACGAAAAATAATTTTCCAAATTTATTATTGTAGAATGTTTGCCAAAGATTTCTTAATGTTGATAAAATAAGTGAATATATCCAAAAAAAATTATGTATCGTGATCTATGGTGCACACAACGAGTGGCAAATATTTTTTTAAACAAAATGGTAGTAAGTATAAGTTTTATGAATAATTTTGTAATTTATTCGCAATCGAATTACGAGAGATGTTTTCGTAAAGCGACTTTAGTATTGTGATAGTAAAAATAGATTTAAATCGGTTTGTTGTACAATTAATATTGTAGTTTCTCTGATACAAATAACAAGTCTGAAAAAATATTAAATTGAGCAAAATCTATTGAAATTAGTTTTATTTTCAAGACCTTCTCCTCAAAAAAGGCGCGGTTCTGGTAAACTTCGCGACCCTCGGAATTTTATGTTAATTTTAGATTTGTTTGAAAGCTTACCTTAAATAAAGCAGATTAGAACAAAAATTTCGCTGGATCATCCAGTACTTACTTCAAAAATCACAATTTTAGTTAAAAAAATTGTACTTTTTCAACACTAATTCTTGCTATTTCACGATAAATATTTTCACTTTAAACAGTAAAGGTTATTATCTTGAACTATTTCAGTCTGTTTCACACAAAAAGCGGAAGAAAATACTTAAATTTTGCCAATTTTTAGAAATATTCGTAAGCATGAATATTTGACACTTAAGCTTATAAAATTACACACTAAAATCTTATGTCAGAGCTTATGTCTAGATATCCTAGGTTCACAAATTAGGATCAGGGGACCTATTCTCAGCATATGCAAATTTGCATTCGCATATAACAATTTACGAATGGCTACATGCGCATTCGTAATGAATATTGTATTCTTTCCTATTCGCATACGTGGTTCGCAAGTGTTTACGAACGGTTAGCTAAACACACTCGCGTAAACATGGCAATACAGCATTAGCACATGCTGTGGCTCAGCTGATGTTTATCAAATCCCCTGACGTACAATATTTAAAATTTTCGGATTCCACCCAATTCTACCCTCGCTTTATCGTTTACTGCTAGAAGTGTTCTGGGGTTTCAAGGGAAATTATTTGAACTCAGATCTGATTTTTGTTAATTTTAGCATACAAGAATAATGGATATTAATAAAGGTGAATATAAAGGCATCTTGCAAACTGCTATAGGTATTTTGAGATTTCGCCGTCTTTCATAAATTCGGGGTGCTCTCTCTTCAGCATCTAATGCTTGGATTAAAAGCAAGTGAAAAAACTGTGCAGCCATTTAATTAATGACGACAAGTCTTACAAAACTAACTCGAACTCAAAATCACGAATAAATTGTAATACACCCATTGACATATTATATGTCAATGAATACACCATACACTTTAAAACATATACAAAAGCGAGGTTATGTATGGCAAATACGCATTCGTATATATGATTCACTTAAAATATCCCGCTCGCTGCAATTTCGAATGATACATACGCATGCGAACCAATTGCGAATGTTCAAAAATAGGAACCTTCGCATTTATAAACATTACGTATGCGTATCTCAACATTCAGCAGCTGAGAATAGGTCCCCAGGTGACACTTCCTAGCGGCGTTGTCAAATGGTCATAATTTTCTTTCAGCTGAATACATTGGAATAGATTACATGAATATATCACAATATAAAATTATTTGCATCTATAATCATGAAAATTTATATAATAGTTAGGTTAACAATTTTTTTCTTATTCTCTTACTCCGTATTTAATAATATTTTAGTTACACTTTGATCTGTGTCAGTTGGTCGGGAAGCGGTAGGTGTTGAATTATGATACATTTTTTTGCTCTAGTAGAAATCCCATGAAGTCAGTCAATTTGAGGTGAAGGGATGTAATCCCTTCCCCTT
Organism: Galerucella tenella; assembly: GCA_910591685.1. Classification (NCBI taxonomy): domain Eukaryota; kingdom Metazoa; phylum Arthropoda; class Insecta; order Coleoptera; family Chrysomelidae; genus Galerucella; species Galerucella tenella. The sequence goes on along the minus strand of CAJUYH010002236.1, from coordinate 5,902 downwards.
CTCGAAAAAGTGTCTAATTTGTATTTCACATGAATTCGCGCCGGGTCGACGTTTCGCAATTTCCGCGCGTGAATTGCGAAGCGTTCTATAGCAATAGGGCTTTCTATTTAAAAAAAAATCGTTGCAAAATTCCGAGGGTCGCGAATCTTACCGGACCCCAAAAGCCATCAACAGTGTGGTCGAATTATTCAATGATTAAAAGTATGTTACGATCCAATAATAATGTAGACATTTCAAAATATTTCGAAGTAATTACATTTCTGAAACAAAATGGGAAAGGTTACACGCCCAAGAAAGCTGCGATTTTTACGAGTCCTGCAAATTTGTGATTTTTTAAATGATGCACCCGATGAAGTTTATTTAATGGCCAAGGTTGTTGTTGTATTTGAGATTGCAGGAGCTTGTCGAATTTGTGAAATCAGCCAGGTAACATTAGATGATATTGAAGATTCGGGAAAGTTATGTACATGAATGTACATAGTCCTTCGTCCAGCAGCAGCAAAGGATCGCCGCCTGTTTTATGCATATCGCAATTGTAAATGTATCAATCAGGTTGTGGGTAAAAATCAGTTTTATAAGGTACCTGAAACAGTAGCTAATTTTCTTCAACTTGAAAATGCCAACTCATATACAGGTCATTCATTTCTAAGATCGTCTGCTACACTTTTAGTTGAATCTGGGTGACTTGATGACACTAAAGGAACATGGCGGATGGAAGTCATCAACGGTCGCTGAAGGGTATATGTTGATGAATCGGTGGCACACAGAACAGAAATTACATACTAATAAAGTGTTCAGAACGTGTGGCAGTTCTGAAATACCACCCGATTTGCGACCAGGTACATCAACAGCAGTTGTGTCCATGTCAGAGAAAAATATTATTTCAACACAAGAAAATTTGTCTGTTGTACCGAATAGTTCAAGGAACATGTCATTCATGCAATGCACATTTAATAATTGTACTTTTGATATAAAGGAAATGTAACTTATGTTCAATAAATTCTAAAACCAAATATCTTCCTTTATCTATATGTATAATTGTATATATATATATATAAGATGATATGGTGGTTTTTATTTGTAGTGATTAGGACGACACAGTAAATCCAAAACAAGCTGAGTTTCTCTGTAAGAAAAGATTTATTGTGTTTTATGACACATGGTTTACATAAATCAATTGAAGTAACAAAAACTAACTAATTAACTAACCTGTAAGAAAAGAAACGACATTTAATGTTATTAATTACAATGTCGATCCTAAAACACAATTATTATAACTTAATCTTCCGTTAATAAAATTAATTGGAAAAAGTACTTTGACATTGATGGTTTTTCATGACAGCCAGATAATAATCGTTCACTATGGACTATAGACTATAAACTATAGACTTGATGTGCGGGAATATTTAAAGAAAAATCACATTTTTCTTTACATATATATATATATCCGGGAAAAAAGTAATTTCGTGAAACGTTATATTTTATTACCTGTCAACAGATATAAAATTTCCAATTTTTTTTTTCGTCACAGAAAAAAATATTTTTTCTATCACATTCTTTCAATATTATAGTCTACTAGAATGAGATCCAGTGAAGTGCACGATCCAGAAGCATTGAATTAGGAAATTTAAAAAAGATTATGGTTTAATTTATAAAAATAATTAACAAAAAGAATCATTAATACACCAGAATTCACTATATTTATAAATGTATATTATACTGCTCGCTTTTTGTACCTTTTTACTTTTTCTTTTTCATTAATTCCTACAAAGTACCTATATGAACAAGATTGAGTCTTTTTAGTAACTCACAGGACTGCCGGTATAGGTATATTAATCATAGATATGATAAACTATTCTTATTCAACAGGTGACTAATAAGTACATTTAACTAAAACGGGTAATTTTAGTAGATGCCATTATTCAGTAGCGGTTTAACATTGGATTCGGTCGGTTCGGGAGTGCGTGATTGAAGTTTATTTTATTTTTTTGAGTTCGTTTATCGTGTGTGAAGTGAAGTGAAGTGTACCTACATGGAAGGCGTGGATTAGAGCCTGATACATTCTTCTAATGGGGTATTTTTTTATTTTTTTTATACTCTTTCATAATTTTTTAAAATACTACGGATTTACTTTAGTTTTTTTTTCTAAATTATTTGGTTATCAGTATTGATAGTTTAGTTATTTATAATCCATTTTTGTATTCTTTTAATGTTTTTTTAACAAAATACTCAAAAGCCGGCCGGTCAATATTCCTATTACAAATAATAAAATTATTCTTATATAAGAGGTGAATCATATTGCTACCTCTTATTGAAGCTGCTTTGGGGAATATTAAATGGAAATATTATTTTATATCTGGTGTTTGAAATTTATTTTATTTTTTGTTTCAAGGAATCTGCGTAGTGTACGTGAATGGTGTACCTATATGGGATCCAGGGATTAGAGCTTAATACATTCTTCTAGAGGGGTAGGTTTTTATTTTATTTAGTGGTAGTTATTAGCATTAAATAAATACAACATTCTTTTCATTTTTCATACCATATAAATTATTAACTATCGATTTTTAATATAAAAAAGAATGTGACAATTGTGTATTGGTTTTAATTTGCTCCTATGCATTTCAAAATTAATTTGATTATCAAAATTGAAATATTTTGTTGATTTAAAATCCATTTTTGTATTATTTTATTGTTTTTTTATACCCAAATATTCCAAAATATAAAAGGACTGCAGATAAATATTTCTATCTACATGACAAATAAGGGTTCTTATATAAGAAGTGAGTCATCATGAGATCATGTACTCGATTTTAATGTCTTTAAAAAATAATTTCGTTGATTTTTTGTCAACGGATTTCTGTAAAACCCTCAACTGTTTTTTGCAAATTACTTATAATTTTTATGGTTGCATTTCAATAATTATTCTATTTTTTGTTTAAGGTAACATAAAATATATGTCTATCCCAACAAAGTGAGTACCTACCTATATTGAATTTCTATAATGCATCATCTATATTTGTAAAATGTATACCCCTATTGTTTCGAACCAACATTTTTTTTACAAGTAGTGTCAGTGTGAAGTGAAGTGAAGTGAAAACCCAGGTAAGCATTGTAATAATTTAAAATATTATTTGTATATTATACTACTTTTCTTTGCAGGTTCTTCTTTCAAAAGACATAGATCTAGGTTGTTGCTCTAATTCACTCAATAACATCCTGCCATAGGTGAGCTGTGTCATTCCATATACTTAACAAAGTTGGTACCTTTTTTTCAAAAGAAATGGGTAAGTCATGTGGCTCCGGTTTCCTGATCCCGATTTTTGTTGAATTTTTTTAATTTTGTTTGATTTTCTGTTGCAGAAATTCTTGCCTAGTTGTTACAGGTCTCATGGGTTCCATCGAATTTTTGTTGAATTTTTTAATCTTGTTTGATTTTCTGTTGCAGAAATTGTTGCCAGTAGGTCTGTCAAAATATCGTGAATGCCAGGATTCTTATATGCAAAATGGCTACTTTGTAAGTTTTTTACAAACACTATTCTTACAAGTTCCATCGAATTTTTGTTATTTAATTTTCTTTGATTTTCTGTTGCAGAAATTATTGCCTAGTTGTTACGGGTCTCATGGGTTCCATCGAATTTTTGTTGAATTTTTCAATTTCGTTTGATTTTCTGTTACAGATTAATTAATATTTATTTTTGACTTTTTCAGTTTGAAGCAATAGAAGTTTTTTTCAGCCCTAATAATTTTTAATTTGCCATGTATAATGTTGTTAGGTATATTTTTGCATGTTTTTCTAACTATGGGTTTAAGATTTAGATGATCAAGCTTGGTTGTTGTAGGGGCAGGTAAAGTAGTGGTGATTTTAGATAATTATTATTTTTTAATTTTATATGTATAAATATATCTTATGCTGTAACTTGTATAAAAAGATTTGTTTCACTCATTATTTTCTCACCAATGTTCTCATTTTTCTGTAGTTGTAAGAAAATGTATTTAATCCTGTTTGTAAATTTTTATAACTGCACTTTGCTGGTAAAGACAAACTTCTGGCAGGGTGCAGCCGGTAGAAAAACGTGCTGTAAGCCGGTGGGGAATATTTTCTATCGGTTGTGAATATATTTCAACCGGTTGATTATATTTTCTACTGGCTGCGACATCGTCCAGTCATGAAAGAAAACCTCCATCTACAAGGAACAGCTTCCAGTCACCATTACCTATATATATTTGTTTACGTGTATTTAATTTTAGGAACGAGTGTAGGGAGTAGTAATTCTAGATAGATTATTTCACGCTTTAGCGGGCTAGAGATCGTTATTCTATAAAATAACTATTTAAACCATGAAATACAAGAGAGTTTTACACTTTAACGGACACGATCAGTTATTTCATGGAATAACTAGGTATTCTATAAAATAACGGATTTCATACTTTAACGGTAACATCTCTATTATTTATTTAATTAGGGTGTTGTATAATGCGGATTCATTGATTGCTCTAATCACCAAAAATATTTAATTTTTCAACTCGGCGCACTTCACTCCGTAGATGAAAATGAAAAGGTGGGCAGATCAGGTTCAGTTTTATCAGACCATAACATAACCTATAATTGGCATCTCTTGATATATATCATCATTTAAAAACTATTCAAATTATGACTGCTATGTTTATAGTTACCAAAAGTAGAATCATTTTGATATCAAAATTCAAAAAAAAGGTCTGGTCCGAGATGAAAATCATGCTGAGGCTTAACGCGTTAAAGTACATAAATGAGGTAGAGGAAACACGATCTATGGAGAAAAGTTTACTGTCGCTTCTTTTTTATAACTTCGTTGTCACAGATATCAGTACATTTTCTCTGGGTGTAAAATTTAATTCAGAATCTGGTGAAGTGTAACTTTTAAATATATAAATAATAAAAATTTTATATTCAAGCACCATACTTATTGTAATTTTTTATCATCATTTACTGAAATTCTTTCTATTGTAAACTGATATAAATATATAAACCATTATTATTGTATTGGTTTTTAGACTCAGCCTATCCTACATATAGTGCTACATAAAAACATACTTACACATATAATTTCGATAACAATATAGAAAATAAGAATCATTTGGTTAAACAATAGCTCATTATTTTTAATAATGGATGGTACCTACTCCAAAAACAGAAGCTAAAACTTATATTTTTCACAATATTTGTTAAGCTGTTGAATTGACTTGAACAATTCATAAATTGAGTTGAACAATTAAAACTTTGTCGAAACAAGTCATAAAAATAAACAATTATTATTTGAGATTCTTTGGTTTCACTTTTTTGCGTGTAGTTAACATTTAATTTACATTTTTTGCACAATTTTCTCACTGTAACTTGATCCGTTATCTGTCAACGTCAGTTTGAAGGTCACGAAATTTTGCCCCCAAAACATCAAAGGATTTACGCCGGCTTTCGTTTCTTGTAATGCCACAAGGAACTTACAGAAGATACTACTAGAGCTGTTACGATGGAACTGGACCTGTTATTATGGAATAGGTATTGCCCACCTATTCCGAGAACCTATTACCAACTATTACTCGTATAATATTACTTGTGTCACTGTCCGACTGTCACATTTATATTCTCATAACTTAGCGATCTATATGTATAGCATTACTTAGGCAACTTTTGTAATACGTATTATATGTACCTATTACTCGAATTGGTATGAGTGTTTCGTTTGCCAAACTCTCACCTATTTTAAATGTGTTTCATTATAGATTTATTATATAATGAAAAATCATATAGTTTATTAACTTTATTTATATTCTGAAAGATGAATAATTGTGTTCGTTGACAGAAGACCAATGACAAGACAAAAATGACATGACATAATACGGGTACGTTCAGTCTGACAGAACATCC
>CAJUYH010002235.1:0-41356 GCA_910591685.1 Galerucella tenella | reverse complement strand
ATATATATATATATATATATATAGGAATATTACTATGATTATGTACAATATAATATATACAGAGGAAGAGTAAGAGTTTGGCGATAGCAAAGGCCTCCAGGGCAGTTACAAACTTAATCAAGTTGTTTTCCATTTAATTACAATATCACGATGATCCCGTTATATATTCTATATATACGAGGCAGGTTCTTCGAGGTTAATCCTCTTCCTTACCCCGATATTAAGACACGTTGAGTTCGCTGCGCGTCTTTAGCAATATATTTTGTATATATACACCACTCTATATTATACCCTTTATATTTTTTTTTTTTTGCTGCTGCTTCGTACTTGCGCCTTTATATCACCCTATACTGTATCGCCATCATCATCATCATCATTATCACATGGCAAACGTGGTTGTTGTATATTCGCTTTTACGCAATTTTAAGCTAAACTAACCCGCATCTCTTTGTTATTTGGTCACGGGAAAATAATTTTATTCGGTCACCTGGCGCCAAGCTGCTGTGCCACTACCAAATTTTACCACATTTCCCATAAGAGGGCTACGCGATATACAACAACATATGGCAATGGGAATCCGATCGTCAAATGTGGGTTGATTGATTTGGGACTAATTGAATTTTGTGCTTGTGCCTGACCACAATTTTTTCTCAAACATTTTATTAATCTTAATAAGTATATATGTATAGATGTTGTGGATGACCGATGTGAATACGCGGCAATTGTGAATTGAAACAAGAGTTGATTTATTCACAACTTCCTTCAGGGACACATCACTCAGACAAATGATTACTATTCTTAATAATGTCTTCCTGTCAACGCCTGTGCCCACCCTTATTTGCAATTATTATTTGCTTTATTTAATGAAGTAATAACGGTCGATTGTCATTTCATCTCAAGTTTCATATACTTATAATATTAATAATAGTAATATATAAGAGAATATGTTGAATTAATAATTAATATTGGTTAGTTAATATGAATTAGGTTATATTGTATGAATTAATATTATAAAGTGAACTTTAATTTAGATAATAAGTTGTTTGGGTTGCGCGACAATATAATAAAGAGTAAGTTGTAGATTGCGCGGTTCGCGTGTCACCGAAAAGCCAAGGGCGGGGGGAGTATATTCAAGGGGGGGATGTACTTGCACACTAACACACACACACACACACGGGCGTAGTGAGTGGTGGGGAGCGGCGCGACCGGAAAGATGGTGATGCCGCCCGGGAGCGTGAAACACTGATCAGTCTCTTGCCGCGCGTCACACAACTATGTGTTGATCACTCTCTGTGCGCGTTTTCCCTTTATCACAATACTATTTTATATCATCGTACTTTTATAATTACAATGTTTATTTTTTTTTTCTTTTATTCTGTTCTTCGTTTCTTCATTTTAATAAACAAATAACTTGGCGTCCTCATCTACGGATAATATATAAATTTTTTTGTTTTGATCTGTTGAGAAATGAAAACAGCGTTTGTATGTAAATAAAAAGTGCGTCTCGTATCCACATTGGAACTGGTTATGTGAACGTAAACACACGTGTGTGCCGCTACGGCCGGCAATAATTGTTAATAGATCGCGTGGCCGCATGGACAATTTGTTATTTTTTATATAACAGAAATATTTTTCATCATATCATTATCATACTCATTCATAAAAAAAATAATTCATTAATTAATTACATATATTCTTATATACTCCGTTTATATTTGTTTATTTATATTTTTTTCTATGCGTTGGATATATAGGTGTAAGTGTTTGATTAATTAATATTTGTTTTGTTCTGTTTTGAGTGTGTTTATTTTTTGTTTTATTTCTTTTTGTCTCTTTCTCACTCACTTTTTCACATGTCATATGTCGAGTGTGCCAATAACCGTTGATTTAGTTTACCACGATATATCGATGAAGGTGATTGCGAGTGTGTAATAAATAAATATATATATATATATATATGTGTGTGTGTGTGCGTGACATGTACATCTGACACGCGGACAATGCGCAATGGAATTTCGGTTTTGAGTTTTGCAGTGTGATTCTATATACGGACGCGTCTGTGACATCCGCTCGTCTCTCTTTCTCTTCATCTATTCCTCTCGCGCGAACCCAATCGTACATGTGTTTATATATCGCCGCGTTTATATATATATATATATATATATATATGTGTGTGTTTGTGTTTGTGTGTGTGTGTGTGTGTGAAGTGGACTCTGGTGAATGCCGGGTTGCAGTGACGTTGGACGATTTTGACGAAGTGGATGGTTGATATAATAGTGCGTGAAGGTTGGTGATGAAAATGATTGGCAGTAGTGGAATAACATTGGCAGGATTTCCGCATATTTACATTCTCAACATATCAATGAAAAGGATAAATAATTGTTTTCAATTATTTACCGGTGAGTGAAATAAATTAAAATTTACAAATAATATTGTAATTGAATTATGGCAGTTGAATATTGCAAATTGTCGCGATTTATTTATGGATTTATATTGTGAATATATTATATATAGGGTATGGATTGGGGTAGGGGTGGAGGGGATGGCGGGGGCATAAAGGTGAATAAGAAAAAAAAAATGATATAAATGAGAGAGGGTGAAAGCGCGAATAGTGGCAGAGGAATGTGGGGGATGGATGAAAGATAAAAGGCCAACAGTAGTCTTGGCTCTACGCAAGTTCTCAATTGTTTTGGCCAGCCTGCCGTTCATTTGCTTTTCTTTGCACTTTTGCACGCTCTCCCATCGCATATTCTCGCCCCTCCTTCGTCTTTTACTCTATTTTTATTATATATATTTGTATATATGAATATATGGAATACGTATAGTGTGTGACGTTTTTTCATACACAATTATACAAGCCGAAAATCATGTCGTATAAATTGAACACAAATCAAACTATATTTTCATATATGTTGAAATATATAGTTTATTAAACAATATAGTGTTAATTCCACGTATGACTCGTCATATATGTTGAATGCATCGTTTTCGAATAGAGGTAATTTCAAGTGACAATGTCGCCTTTGATTTCATAGAAATACACACTCGAATATTAACGTCATTCCCTTCTCTCCGGTGCACTTTCCATCCTTTACCCCATCTCTAAATCTCTCATTCACGAATATACACGGATAATAAAGTAAGTTATCCATCCACAAGCTCTGTCTCACTCACCATCATCCCCCTCCCATCACTATACTCTTGTTCTCCCGGCGGGAGTTTATTCGGTAACTAGCGATTCACGCGAAACCACGATTCGTCGACAAGGTGGCAGAGGTGGGAGTTGTTCCATCCGTTGCGTCGCGCGGTTGCGACATGGCCGAGAGTTTGACGATATAGTGGGGACAAAAGTCATGCGCGTGTTCAATATTGAGAATGAGAAGGTATTGTGTATATGTATATATATATATAAATATACTACGTTTTTTAGAGGCGCAAATCGTCCCGCGGGACAAATCAGTGAACGCATTGTCTTTTTGTCACTATCATGTTTACATGTTTATTAATGCGGCTTTTCAATGTAAAAAACGAGCTTTTGCATACACTAGATTTACGTGCGTGTGCTTTATGCTCAATTAATTTAATGCAATTTATACGTGTGTTTTTTATATATTTTGCGATATTGAATCGTAGACTGTTCAATTGTAAATTGATTCGTGATAGAAAATTGGTAAGCAAATAAAAATTTCAATATTGATACGCGATGTATTTCGTTTTTTTTTTTTTACACATTCTTCCACAAGGTACAATAAATATATACATATATACTTTGTAGTTTATTGGATGTATTTGTGTGTTATTTGGGTAATCAGGTTCGGGATTCTTATAAAGAGATTTATATATGTTGAAATGAAAAGCCTCAACACAGAAGCAGACGAGAGGGAATGACGAAGAGAATTGTGAGGCAGCCGATATATAAGTCGACTTCTCTTTCTCTGTACACACTATCCCTTTTGCTTTCCCTCCCTTACTCTCCTCGCCCCCTCCCCCCTTTTTCGTTTATGTTCTCCTTACTCTTTTGCAGGAGTTTGAAATATTTCCAAGGATCTAGTGAGTTTATTAAGGCTATTCATGGCGCGCCTTCTGAGACAGCATTGTTGGATACAATTTAGTTTTATTCATGGCGATGTCGTTGGATGTCTAAATATTTCCAACCTCAATTCACACTTGGAAATACAAGTAAAAAAAGTTTCTTTTTATTTCTTGTATAGGCAACACAATATTTTTGTTGGTATAAATATTTGCTTTTTTTTTTTCTTCCTTCTTTTTACCTTTCTCTCTCGCCGTGTCTCTCTCTCTCTGTACTTTTGTCCAGTATGTATAAATGTGTGTGTGTGTGTGTTTTGTTGATTCATGACGTCAATAAAATAAAAAACCACCTACCAGTGGTGCACAATGTTTAAATACTTTTCATTCATTTATTCATCAATCTCACGCTCACGCTCACGTTCGTTTCCTCTATGTACAATGTCATAGGAAAATTAATTTCTCCCTTTCTATTCTTATTTTCTTTTCTCTCGCCTTTTTTTTTTTTTTTTTTGCACTGCTCTATTCTCATCGACAGACCGGCAATGAGACATCAAACGGATTTTTTTTTTCCCCCACTCATCACTATTGTCGTCGAGACAACACGTTATGTAAAGCGAGACGAGTTCTATCCTCACTCTTGCTCATCTTTTTGTCTACTTTTATTTCGGTCTACGTCAGTCATTTCACTCACCCCCCACTCGCACTATTCCTTCCTTCCTTCCGCTGATTTTACTTTTCAACACCGTACATTTCAAATAGTAGAGTTCACTCTTGACACGCAACCTTGCTCTTTCCCTCGCATTTTTACAACACCCTATAGAATCAAAGGAATCCTATCTTCAACTCAACAATACCACAAGGACTCGCCCATTGGCTTTGTACCATTGCTATTGCTCTTGCTCTCTCACTTGCCTTGGTATAATAACGGTGAATTTCCGCGTGAATGGATACGGAATCGCACGAATTGCAAAAACGTTTCAATCGCTTCAGCAACCATTCATTCAATTATATATATATATATATATATATATATAATTTCATATGTAGTATATGCCTGCATACAAAACATTCAAAAGCTCAACATATACGTATCTTTATTTGATTATTATTATTATTATTATTTTATTACACTTGTAGTCAATTGTTTTTGAATTGAGACAGTGCACGAATGCACGTTATATTCCTCTCATGTCGTTGCGAAATTTTTTTTTTTTTTTTTAACTATAAAGAGAAGCCTAAAATATCCATATCCAGTCAGTGCATATATGTATCAACATTAACATCAACATCAGCAGCAGCAGCAGCAGCAGCACACTACTACTTTGAGTCATTCGTACTCTCTCGTCAGCTTGCATTGTTTACGGAGTGATGAGTCTTCACACTGGCGAGTGCGTCTCTCTTACTGTGTTTCTCTGTTGCTCTCATCCTTTTATATGTCCTCCCTTAGTATAGTCCCATTTCATTTCACTCTTCCGCGTTCCCGCTATTGTTCCGCCAGTTCCTTTATACGGAATAAAGTATCAAGCGGCCCAACACAATGTACCCCGCCATCACGTTACCGCCTCTTTCTCTTTCGCTCTTTTACACCCCCTCTTTCACTCGCACATTCTCGTTCGTTCGCTTTTCTATTCGCGAATATTTTTTGTTTTTTTTTTTTTTTTGCGCTCTCCTCGATTCACACATCTACAATCTCTCACCAATTCTCTGTCTCGTTTTGTTATTTTTTTTTTCTTCTCCCTCTTACTCTCGTCGCCTCTGTGTGCCAACATTTCTCTATTCAATTCTACGATCGTTCGATCTTCCCGCGTACTTTTTTCTTTATATATACAAACCTCTTTCACGCTCCGAATATTTTTACAACAATTCTTTATCCTCTTTGAATTTCATTTTTTATTTATTTAATTGTAATTTTTCATTTTTTTTTGTTTTTTTTTCTGATGTGTATATTAATATGTATGGATTATATTTCATAAATTCATCATATTTTTTTTGACAATTATATAAAATTATTTTTATCTATATAAAGAAAAAAATATGTACAATATATTAAGTGAAATATGGTAAAAGGGCACAGTAACCAAATGAAAATTTTGAATGTAGGGCCTGTGTTTTTCCTACGAATATTCACTTCTCAATCTATATTGACGGTTTAATTAAAAAAATTTTTCCATTCCATTTAATTAAATTTTTTCTTTTTTTTTCCCACGCTCTATCCATTACATTCACTTTTCAGATATTCCTGAACAACTTTGGCAAATTTTTTTATTGTTTTTTTTGCACTCTATCACTCCTATATAATAATGTATATATACAACGCGATTCATCAAGATTTATTATTCGCCAATTTTGAATTGGTAGACAAAGTTTGACGTATTGTTTTTCTTGATTGCTAGAATTTTTCAATGAAAGCCACCGACGGAACTTTGATAGATTTTTTAATCACATATACATGAACCTATCTATACATATGTACATTAAAATTTATTCTTCAATATATAATAATAATAATAATAATAATAATAATACAAGAGAACTGAGATATATAGCGAACGTCTTCTGCGTTTGCTAATAAGACTCTTTTCAGAACACCTGAGTCTTTGAATGAATGCGAGAATGAGATGACAATTCAGTACTAATTTAATGTGCGCACTGAATGGCGGCATTAATTAACAGGCAGCATTCAAGCAACCTAAGAGTCGCCCTTGTCGGTTATTCTTATCTGGTGCCAGCTTCTTTAAGATATACATATATAGATATATATATATACAATACATATATACACTTGGGTATTGTTATATTATATTTTTTTTTCGTCGCAGCTGTAACCTGCTGAAATTCCCATTTTTGTTTTTGTTCATCATCTCTTTTGCAATTTCTCTCATTGTATGGTATATTCATACCTTTTTTTTCTCAGTATGATAAATATTTTTAATAGACGACGATGTCAAACATTGATATATATGTATATATATATACATATGTTTATATACAAAGACGTTTGGTTTATTAGTAGTTGATGGGGAAAAGAAAATAATGTTACTCACAGTGTGGATCGGCGGATCAGCGATTCACAAATTTGTTTCAGTATTTTTTTTTCTCTCTTCTGTTTTGTCGTACATTGACGTGACAGAGTGATTCGATGCCGTGACCTTGAAAGCACCTTGAAATCAAATTGAATTGACTTAACATTATAAAGAGAGTTTTGTGTGGACACACGGGCTCCCGCGCACGACAATAGAGTCAACTTTCATCACGAGAGAGTATGTAGTAGCCCGCAAAGGGATAAGATGGTCCAATGATCGTTCAGTTAAAAGTTTATATACCCACATCTATAGGTATAATGAAAATGGTATAAAGTGAAAAATGGACGAGGGGCCGGTGGATGCTGCGGTAAAAGGAATTGGGCAAAGAGTGTAGATGAGGAAGAGAGCAAAAGAGAGAGAGAGACGTACGACGCATGCAGGATATATATATATATATATATATATTAGGGCGTCGTGGTGGGTACATTCACGTACATCGTCCGTCGCGTGACGTCATCGCATTGTTAGAGGAGCAAGCATTGTAGTCACTATTGTGAGTCTGCACCATTATTCTAAGACAATCGTCCGACACAATGAGACGGACAAGAGAGGGGAAAAGAGTGAGCAAGAGAGAGACAGAGAGACAGAAGAGAGGAGATGAGTGGAATGGCCGATTCGCTTTCCTCATATACTCATGTCTATGTGTGTGTGTGTGTGTGGGTATGCAGTTATTAAATACTTTTATATAAAAATAAAAATTCGTGTTTAAGTATGGATACCTTTTTTTTTACTTAAGTTGGTGCTTTTGCTTTAACTATATATTGAATGCGCGATCCATCTGCCATGTTGATTAATTGAATTACTTGAAAGTGATATACGAAAATAGGCAATAATGTTTTATTTATATGGAGAGGGAGAGAGAGAGAGAGAGAGAGAGTGATTGAGTGGTTATGGCGTTGATGGTCAGACATTGCGTTGGGTGTTGGAACAATTAAAGAGCGATCCTCGAGAAATTGGCGGGAGTGTGAGAGAGAGAGAGAGAGAGAGAGAGAGAGAGAGAGAGAGAGAATTGACAGGCGCCGAGAGAGAAATGGAATGAGATAGTCAAAGGATGATCGCCTGGCAAGGGAGGGTAAGTGAGAGCGAAAGCAAGGGTGTGTAAACGCGCAAGATGGTATATACATATATATATATATATATATATATATATTGTAGTTATAGTCGGTGGCGAATTCCTAGCGCTCAAGCAAAGTGCGGGAGGAAGCAAGAGGAGAATTGAGAGAGAGAGCAATGAAAGGCGAACAACAGAAATACTACAGACAATAGATTGGGAGACTCTTGGGCGACTGTGCGGTGATGCGGCCGTTTCTCTCTATCCCTCGCTCTCTCATTCGTTCTGTCATTTGCTGTTTCGTTCTTTTCCATCTTCTTCTCCCTCTCTCTCTCACCCTCTCTTGCTCTGTTCGCATTGTCAACAGCATTGTTGCGTGGTGGTTATTGTGTCCACGCCGATGTTTTGTGACTCGCGCCGATTGTGTTGCTCGCGCTCATCAACTCTCATCGTGTGGCGCATACAATACATATATAAATATATATATATATATATATATATATATATAAGTGACGAAGCGATGGCGTTGCTGGCCAACACGAGCTTTTTGACTATAACGATTCTTTAGCCAATGGATTTTTTTTTTTCTTCAGTCACCTGTAATATATTTGACGATGTCAATTCCCTGCAATTGTTCTGTTTACTTAGATATATATAGGGATACCCTGTATTAATGTTTTTGAAAATTCAGAGCAGATAATGAAAGACCACATGTTGTTTGTATACAATGTAAGAAAGGTGTATATATTTTGAGGCCTTGTATTCGTTTGGACATTGCATTTTGTGATAGACTGTTAAAGGAGAGAGCAAGAGGCGCCATTGAAACCATTGTACTATCTCACGTTTATGTGTAGTAGCATTCACTGGGAATGAATGCGCCCTCTCAAGCAACACACAGTCTCACATATAAGACACAAGAAACATAAAAGAGTTGCTATTATGCGAAGCTTAAATAACAACGACCAACTAACATACACTAGGACACACACTGTATATATATATATATATATATATATGTATATATGGATATGTATATACGTTTACCTTTCTCCCATGTCTCAATGTACAGCGTGAATTTCTATAGACTGGTTGTGGTCTTTTAGAATTCAATAAGCTCGCGTAACCTAAGAGCACTCTTCTATATACTTGAAGAAACATAAATTCCCTCTCTTTTCACCCTTTTTCTCCTCATTTATATATATATATAGATATATTTTCACTCTTATCAACCACATGAAAAATGCTAATTACTTGCAGTGTGTGTGTGTACCAGTGACTCAAGTAGCGCAAACATTTCGAAAAGAATGTTTTTGTCAAAATATATTTATGTCAATGATATATTTATACATAAATATAGGTAGATAAATGGAAATAAATTGTATTTATAGTTGGTTCTATTAATATTTTTCACTGAGTGAGTAGTCATAGCTGTTGTGAGTCAGCCGGACAGTGGTAGGCAGTTGTGTAGCAGTATATTATTTGTCACAAGTCTATTGCATTATTTTATATTTTAATTTTTTTATTATCTTTTGTTTTTATTGCGTAGAATTTTATTTTGATTCAACGTTTCATTTCGTGGATTACATTACGTATATTTATAATGTATTACATCGAAAGGAAATAAGTTGGTATACAGAACAGAGGAGAGGACAAGAAGTCGAATAGACAGGGGTTGAAAGTCTATATATATATATATAGCGAGAACATGGGCGGGTTAAAACAACAGGTGTACGGTGAAACCGGGCCGATAGCGTGCGGCGTGGGTGCTTTTCTCCCTCTCTCTCTTTCTGGGTTACCCTCTCACTCTCTATACCGTCCTTTACCTCACACTATATAAGTATATATGTACCTATATCAAAACAACCCTCCACAACCCACAACGCAGCCGACCTAAAAGCCGATGGTTATGTTAGGGGTCGTGTTCGTCGGACGGGCGGGTTGGTGTTTATATATATTACTATGTGGTTACACCTAAATCTCTACTATATATATATATATATATATGTATAATGGCGGAGGTTTTTGATTCTTTTGCGAAACAATCTTATATGTGCAATTGTACAGTCAATGGATAATTGAGCGTTATCGCTATTTCTTATAATTATTATGTACACGTATATATATAGTTATTGTGAATTGACAAAGTGAAATAATAATTTATGTCTTATTTTTTTTTTTTAAGTCGATGAGACGAAAATATATTCTGGAAAATTAAATCGTCATGATAATGTACGGTATGAATATCGAGGTAGTGGAGCACAAGAGATGTATATATCTACGCGTGTGTGTGTGTGTGTGGGTGTGTGTGGGTGGGTGTGTATGGTTATGTGTATGTGCGAGCACGCGAGCCCTTATTCGACTCTTTTGTCTAGGCGTCCATTCTCTCTGGCACATTATCAGGCCTATTGTTTCTCACATTGTTACCCCTACCTCGTCATCTCATTGTTTTGCAATTTCCCCCCACTTAACCGATATATCCCCCCCCCCCTCTCCCGCGCCACTATCAGTATATATATATATTTATTTATATGCAGGAGGGTGAAATGTATATATTTAAATGTATACACAATATAAATACATACCTATTGTATTTTCAACTCTCTATCCTTTGGTTATTTTATAAAATCAATATTTAATTACATTTATACATTTCATTAATTTCATTCATTCATTCATTAATTCATTGAAATAAATGATAAAAAAAAATTGTTACAACAAATAAATAATAGAATAAATATAGTGAATTGAATTGACGAGTGGAAACAATAATTGGTGTATATGTATATATACATATATTATATATAGATGTATAAAGATTGAATTCGGAAAAGGGAGCATGTGAAAATGAATCCGCACAATTGTATGGGCCAACCTAGCCCCACATCGAATATATATTTCCGCGCTTTTAGTTTGTGAATGGAAACCCTTAGAACTTGATAAAATAGACAAAAGCTTTTACCCGTGGATATATATTATATATACTACGTGTCGTCAAACAATTCATCTATTCTGCTGGGCTCCTACTTGTATAGGTGTATATCTGCGCACATATATACATATATATATATATGTGTGTGTGTGTATAAGTACCAATGGCGGTACAAGAATATATGTATATATATATATATAACATATTCGTATAATACTACTGCTATAACCACCACTGTATTTTATTAGTGTAGGATGTGGTGGGTACTCGATGCAATTTTCTCCCTTTATCAGTAGAAGTATGTACTATGTCATCCCTATTTTGTCAACGACAGTTTCCAAAACTTTTAACAGGTTCTCTCAGGAGTAAACTCTGTATGAGCCCCTCGACGCATTTGCCACTATACACATTTAATATATACATATCTATATAAAATTCCTCTTGTATTATTTAATCCCCACAAAATCTTTTTCATTTGATTCTGTATATAACTAACCCCTCTCCACGGAATTCTCTATAGGGTGAGATCTATTCTTTTTTTTTTTTTTTTTCTTTTTCCTTTTTTTATTGGCTTTGATGATGTCAAACCATTTCAATGAAGGGAGAATCGTTGGTGCGTTGGCCGCCATGACAAATGAAAATTTACAACACTTCTTCGATAAAGCACCAATTTTTTTCATCACAATTTTCCATTGAAATCATTGACACCTTTTCTATGCAATTTATAAATTCACCAATATAATATATATATATGAGATTGTGTGTAAATGTTATATACATTGAGTGGATGATAGAGGGAAAGTGGCGCGCGCACCCAAATTGTATTTATCAATGTTGACAAACGAGTGCCAAAGCTGTCAGGAGAGTTAGTGAATGTACTGAAAGGTTGCACCTTGTATATCTATATAAATATATATACATAATGGTGATATGTTGGAAGAGCAAAGTCAGTGGATGAGAAACGCGAAGAGGGGAAGTGTGCGCGCGAGTTGAAAGAGTATATATAGTATTGGTGTGGCAACAATGGGTTGGGCGCGGGGTCGTCACAATGCTGGCTCGCCTGACTTTTCTTTGCGTGTCAAATGAGTGAAAAGCCGCGGGGAGAGTGTAGTGCATGGGTATAGCATAAGAGAGAGGCAACAGGGGTGGATAGCGGGTGGATGGTAGCGTTGGCTGGTGGTAAATGTAGAAAAGTAGTGCGGGCGTTTGGGGGTGGTACAGTAGAAAGGACGTGGTATACGGTGTAGGAGAAGAAAGGGGCGGTGAGACCACAGGGTGTGCTCAGGGGGGTATGAAAGGCGCGCTTTGTTTGGAAACAATGCCGATACTCGGCTACATCCTCATCTCTATTCTTCGCCTTGACGCAGTGCCGCAACCAAAAAGGGGTTGTATATGTATAATATGTACGAGTGTATGTCTGATGTGTGTATGCATGTATATTTATTCACCCCTGATTAAAGTTATAGGTTATATATTACAATTTCCAATTATTGATTTCAATAAATGGATAGAAGAAAAAAGAGTAAATTGACAATAAATTATTTTGCGAGAATGTATGGGGAGAAGTTCGGGCAAAAAGTGAATGAATTGAAATTAATAATGAAATGAATTTGGACAAAATGTATTTAAAAATATCTTTTTCACACTTCAGTTTATGAATTTATTTTTGCGCCATATCCTCTTGTACAATATATATATATATATATATATATATATATATATATACATATGCATGTACTGGTGGAGGTGAGGCGAAGAAGAGGGTGAAGGGGCTACGAAAAGCGTCACATTGAAGGAAAAAGCTCATAACAAACTATTGAAACGTCGACGAATGAAAAATCAATGGTTAGATGGGATGGGATATGGCCGGTCCAGGCCATCCTCCTCTCTCATGTTGCGGGAGGCGGTAGTATATATATATATATATATATATAGCTACTGGTGCGCCAGGGTGGTTTGGTGAATGGAATATTATTGGGGCATCCTTTCACGCGGACTCGACGGAAGCTAGAAGACCTCATCTGGTGGCTGTATGGCATTCGCTCCGGCAATGCCGCCTATTGAACCAAAGACTGAATATATGGATACATATATATATGTATATATAATACATTATATAGATATAGACAGCGCGAGTGTACACATACAGATGGTAACATGTCTGTATTCTTGTACGCATTCCTGGATAGAAGAGTGTATATCCTAGACGTAAAGACCAACATCTAGACACGCACTGGTATAAGTTATATTTATGTGGCCATTTAATATATAACCAAGAATGAGAGAAAGAGGGGGATGGTGGTTTGAGGGTGCATTCATATATGTATATGTGGCTGTGTGGGTTCTTACATTTCATGATTTATCACACAGCTTTCAGGTTGCTCAAAGCCCTGAAAGCGCGCAGATTGATAAAAGATATAATGGAGGACGTGAAAATAGAGAGACTCGAAACTATTATATATATATATATATATATGTAGGTATTTATATATTTGCACACTGTGTATGTGTATAGGTGTATAGGTGATGGGGGGAAAAAAGATGGTGGTGAAAAGTGGATGTGTTGTACAGACAGAGACTTTCGTCGTCGTCGTCATCATCGTCGCCCGATTTTCAACTTGAATCTTTTTTCGATATACACAACTTGGTTTCTATTACATTTATTCACATCAGAGAAAAAGAGTGGGAGACAGTGGTGACGGGGCTCCTTTCATTTTATTTCCTTTTTCCTGGTATCTTATAGTCGATTTTGCGAACGAGATATATTTTTTACTTTGAACACGATAATTTTGTTTTGGATTGAGTGAATTGTATGTACATTTCATATGATTTTATGTTTATTTTTAAAATGTGTATGAGAGAATGAGAGACGTGAAATAAAAATTCGCCATGAAAATCATCGATGAACAAGTGAGAAAACAAGTGGGGGGGTGTAGGCATTTTAAGTCGGGATAAATTGAAAGGGTAAATTCACCCTATACCACAGTTAGTCGGTATTATATACAGTCATCAACCTTCTTCATCAGGCGTAGTTAGCATACTCGACTCTATGTATATGCCATTGATATATATATATATATATATATGTATATATTGGCTTGGTGGGACACGGGCTAGTGCCGTCATATATACTCTCTGTTCAAATGATTCATAATCATCCCGATAAACTGGCTGCATGATAACCGATTTGACATTTCGTATATGCTCATATCTATTCTTCGTCCGAGGGGTGCTGAAATGTGATTTAACCCTTCCTACAAGTCCATCTGTTGTCAAACGCTATGCAATACCATACAAGATAATATATTTGCATACAAACAGTTATACTCGGGGAGCGAGGTTTAATTAAGCGAATGAATTATTGTACAATTATTGCACCATTGCACAAACTCACATAAAAAAAAATGATTAATGTTACAATATAAATGATGTGGGAGAAAATAAAATAAAATAAATAGTAAATTGAATGGAAATATTTTTTTTGTGCTATTTTACAAAGTTTTGTGACACAGTAAAAAGTTATTCAATTAATGGATGGGTTTGCCGCACTCTTTTCGTTGTGAATGAGCATTCAACGGTTTATGGTGCAATGGCACGTGGGCTAGGGTGATTACATGGGGGTTTGGCTGTATAATGTTATATACCCTATACATATATAATCGTTGGAAGGGTGAATCGTGGCATCTGGTATATGCCACTGACTCTGTGGTAGTTGTAGTCCTTTTACGAATATTTATATTCATATATATTAAGTAAATATATATATATATATATATATATATATATGCATGTATAGGTGGATAGATGTTGGAAAAAGAAACGAGAGGGCGTGTGGAGAGTCAAGATCCGATGATGCGTGAAACCCCCTTGTCGATGATGGCTATATGTACTCGGCATTGGTTGGGATATTTGCTTATAAGCCTGTGTGTGTACGTGTGTGTGTGTGTGTGTGTGTGTGGGTATATCTTTGCGACAAGGAAATAAAAGAAGAAAAGTTCCGGGTGACAAGTTTAGTCGATTCGTTTTGTGTACATACATGTATTCATCCCTTTGGTAAGGGATGCACGCTTCGCGGCTCTACCACAATAGCGATCAGATTTTGTTCGTGCACGCTCATCATGATTGGCTTTCATGCATCTTAATATTTTATCATGATTTTTGCCGTTAATACAATATCTTTTATATTATATATTATGATATTTAATATTGTACCATGGTGTATTATAATCAACTGTTGATGTAAATTAACTTGGCAGATTATATTGAGATTTAATGAAAAGTACGGGAAAGTAAATGTCAATGATGAAACCGATGAAAAACTTTTTTTTTCATTCGAGTATATATATATATAAATATAAATATAAATATAAATATACCAATTTCCGCTTGTATAAAAAACCATGAATGTTAATTTGTGTTTGGAATTAAAAAAACATATTGAATAATTACGGATATATGTGAGGAGATGAATAGAAGAGGGGAAGAAGAAAAAAAAATGTTATTTTTTCCTTCTTCGTCAAGTTGGAGTTTGAGGACACGAAATAATCCAACGAATAGTAAAACTTGGATGGCAAAGTACACAATAGACTGATGTCGTCATATCTGGACTATCTCGCAGTATGGATCTCATTGTGACCGCGGGGCGGCCAAGTCAGCTATTATGTTTATTAAGTTGGCTGGTCGAAAAGGGGTCGGGTTGAATGCGAAACCAAGGAGGAAGAGATGGTTTTGTGTTGAAGAGAGGGAGAGAAAATGAGAGAAATCGGTGCTAGAGAGGATGTAGAAGAAGAGAGGGATGCCGGTGAACGAGCGGTATTCGCGTGCGGTCCTCTCTCTCTCTCTCTCTCTCTCTCTCTCTCTCTCTCTCTCTCTCTCGCTCACTCTGTGTGGTATGAGGGGGTTGGCTGAGGGTTAGGAAGCAGGGATGTATTGTCCCGCACATTGTCTGCCCCATTGTGTGACATCACGGCCCGATAACTGCCGATAAGGCTTCGACCAAAGCTACGTTCTTGTATATACACCCGCGTGTGTGCAGATATAAAAGAAATAATATATATATATATATATATATATGTACAATAGATTGATATATCTTTCAATATATGTCACATATATAGTTACGAAGAAAGAGTCAAGTTGAATTGTTACAAGATTTTGGACAATTTTAATAAATTACGTGTGGAAATAATTGAATTATTAGTGATACTGTGACAATTTTATTTTTAGAATTATTTCCATTTTTTTTTTTGGCTTTACTTCAGTCGGATAAATGTTTTTGTTTCGATTGTGTTTTATTAAGGGTGCGCGTGTAACACCCCAACTCTATATATATATATGAATGACAAAGAGAAACGATCATACACAACCCACTGTAATACTTTTTATTGCCTTGTAATCAACTGACAAGCGTTACCTTTCTCTATGATCTCTGACATTTTTATGATAATAGGGTGGGGGGTGGGGCTTTTTGTTTGTCGTCACATCTCTTTCACCCTCTAAGTATATACATTGATTACAAAAATATTTGTCATTGGTGTACTTGCTCAAATGCCCATATATATATATATATGAGTGGCAGTGGAACCGGTACATAACTCATACATTTACTGTGGAAGAACTCGTTGTAATGAAGGATAATGTGTAGTGTAGTATTTCAAAGTAATAAGAGGACATGTTGATAGATAAAAATGAATAATGAAAAAAAAAAAAAAAAAAATGTGTAGACACGAGGAGTATATGATGATGTTAAACGGAGAGACGAGTGCAAGTAACAGCGGATAAGACAGAAGATTTTAAAGAAAGAGAGAAACATAAATAACGCGTATACAGTAGGAGATGGTATGGCAGGCTGGTGGTTTTGTGCGCCAAGCAAAGATGCTTTTGAATCCTTAATTCCCTTTGAAACTCTCATTCTGGCGGGAACGAGCGGTATTATTCGACTGAATGACGTATTGAGCGAGTTTTGTATGCCATACAGAGAGACAGAGAGTGAGAGAGAATACAGACTAAGACATTGCGTGTGTATATATACATATAATACTTCATCGTGGCTCATCTCTTCGTTTTCGTTCTCACTCACTTTGTTCTACTGTCTTTTACGATCGCTGCTCCACTGCTTTAAGCAGTTTTCTTCTTCCATATACATATACATATTTATATATATATATATATAGCACCTGTTTCGCTCTCACTCACCCCCCACACAATTATTCCATATCACCTCTCTTTTCATTTACTTTTCGCTTTATATTCATAGACAAAATGAAGAAAATGAAATAAAAATGGGGGGGAGGGGGGGGGGGGGCGTAATGGAAAAGTGTAGAAAAGGAACATTTTTCAATGAAGTTTTATTTATATTTCTCTTTGAAATAAAAATCAAAAGTATTTATTCAATCAATTAATACATTGTAGTGTGTTAATTTGCACGTATCTCTTATCCAATTTACATATAGTTGCAATAATATTTTTTTCTTAAAAATCTCTTGTCGTCTCCTCGTACGTTTATGAGGAGAACGAATGTAGTACATTATAAACGCATGAACCGAAAAAGATATATTATATATATATACATATTATAAAGCTAGTGGAGAATTCATACAGCGGTGGGTGGGGAAAATGGCAGAAGAGGGCGCATATTATTTGAAAGGTGCGCGCGTAGATAGTGGCAAGGCAAAAAGGGGTTTTGGGGAGCGCGCGCATGTGGGGTTGCACCCACAGTCCATATTTGTGCATTGTGGCACGTTCCATCGCATTCTCAACTGAACTCAACTCAACAGCGTAGGACACAATGGGTGGTATGAATAAGTATAACAGACAGACACAGGTAACTCAGACCACAGTATGTGAATGAGGAACCCATTTGATAACACGCCTCCACAGCCACCCAAGTCCATTGTGTCGCTTCCTATTCAGCTGCACTATGCCCTCACTCACTCACTCACTCACTCACTCTTTCTCTCGCACTCCCTCTCTCTTTCTTCCATCATTTCCTGGTCCTGCTTCCCGTTAGTCGTTTAGTTTCTTTCCTTGCATCGCAGTCGTGTTCGATATTGACGCAGTATTCACTAAAGTTCGCATTTTTATTTTGCTAAAAAACGGCAAAGGAAAATAAAAAGATAAAATACATTTGACAAAATGTGAAATAAACAAATAATAGAAAACATATATACGTTTATGATGAATGAGTAGTAATACATTATATATATATATATATATATATATATATATATATATATATGTGTAGTGAGGAGAAATATACGTTTTGGAGTCGGACAAGTTCCGGCTCGTTTGCAACCAATGACTATTGGGAGATTGGTATGCGCGGGAAAATCGAGAGAGACCAAGAACGAATATATACAATAACGCTTGAATTTTCGCCAACCCTCTCTCTTTGCCTCTGTTATACAGGACTGTTATAAATATAACAGTCACTCGTTGCGAATGAACCATCGGTTCGTTATTGCGTATATATATTCATCAACATCATACATATATCTACAGAGATATATGCAATAAATATGTAGGTATATTGAGATATACAGATATACCTAAACTCTCTTGCGCATTGGCATACTATAAAATGAATATATATATATGTGTGTGTGTGTGTGTGAACATGCAATATCAGGCACGAGTGTAGGACGTTGTATACCGTAGTGTACCAATAACAATGAAGCAGAGACAATGCCCAGGTACAATGCTGATGTTGAACTCGACTGATTTCGACGATTTTTGGCCTTTCCATGTGCATCTCGCGCGCGCTTCCCAACAATGATTCCCGCATATGTAATCATTGCTATGGGCGCACATACGAGAAGCATTGGTGCACCCGCCAGTTCAGAGGTTCTCACATTCACACAAATATTATTCACTTTTATCATTATTATTATCATTAACAATTGTCGTCGTTGTCGTAATCGTCATCATCGTTCATGTGTGTCTATTCCCGGACTGGTTCATGTATATATATATTTGTTCATTTGCGTTTTTTTTTTTTGTCTCCGAACATCTTCATACATCTTGCAGAAAAATACACACTGATGTTCAGACTGATATCAACTATGACAAAGCAATTTTTTTTCAATGTTGTGTCATCCACATCCACATACACACACGTATTTGTATAGGAGATACTCATTCATAACAAATATGTATATATACAATATTGCATTGTTTTATTCGTTTTCTAACCATCGCAGTTTCTTTTTTTTTTTTTTTTTTTTTTTTTTTTTTAAAAAAAAAAAAAGATTCATTTTCATCAATAAAATTGTGTTGAGCGTGAGCACCCCTGGTTGCACCTGAATAGATACATTGTGCCGAAGCGGCCTATTGACGGGCGATTGTTCCCTTAACAATAACAACAATATCTGAATAGTCGTGCACATCTCGCACGCACGCACTTGCTCGCGCAATGTATGAATTTGTGTGAATATGTGTGTGTGTGTATAATAGCGCGAGTGTGAGAGCAGTACACTTATGCAAGCTGAAGAATATGAGTGGGAGAATTGATAGTGGTGTATATGTATAGTGAAATAGAGGGTGGTTGACAAGGAGGTAGAGCGAGTGAAAGAGATGAAGGTGTGTGTGTGTGTGTGCGTGTGTGTGTGTATATGTATGCATGTTGGATGGATATATTGAGACTAAATGCGGTAGTGTATGTATACGTGTGTGACACACTGTACAGCAGGGTTTTCAGAGAGTGGATGCATGCAATGATGAGAAGGTAAACGGATGGATTGATGTGTATCGCTCTTCTCGGGATTATGCGTCAAATCGAGCAAACTGTCACGTGTCATATCCTATATATATATATATATGTATATATATCAAGATGTATATGGGTAGATGATGTATACATTTACGTATTCGCAACTATGAAAATCTATTCACACGATTAGATATTCATAAATGCATTGGTCATTTCAATATGTATAATTAGATATGAATTGATAGATTTTAATGAGAATAAAAAGACTATGGGGTATATTGTATAGATGATATATTAATATTTGATAGACAATGGTCAATCAGTTATTTATAGTTTTTCGTGGTATACATTGAATATAAAAATAAAATGAATAGAATTTTTTTTTCTTCATTTTTTTCGAATGTACACGAGAGATTACATTACACTTTTTTTTTTTTTTTTCGATGTAATGTATTAGTCATATCTCATTGTTATTGTGGAATATGACGATTTGTTTTTATAAATACTGATGGTAAAACGTTTTTTTTTTTTTTTTTTTTTAAGATTAAGCCAATGATTTTCTTTATTGCAGCCCGTAACCAATTTTCCAAATGTTTTTCCGCCAATTTAATTCGTTTTTGCATTAGCACACGTGAATATGAAAAAAAATGTAAATAAAATTAATTGTCGTCACTTATATATAATTAGGATGGTTATACGTTTTAAAATATGTATGGCGTTTATGTGTCTCTGATGTCGGTTCAACGTTTGAAAAATTTCACTTATTTTTAAATACGTATCGTCATGGGATTTTTTTTTATTATTTCTTTCCTCTCATTTTTTATATCGTTCCATTTCAATTTGAAATTAAAACTGGCTGCTGCTTTTCCTTTATCACACTATTCATACTAAATAGAAATATCTTGTTTATAGTTAGTTGCTATTTATCATTTACGTTGTGATTTATAAAGGATGTATGGAGATGGTTCACTGAAAAAGCAATATTTGCAGTATCTCTAAACCAAACGAAAAAAAAAAAAAAAAACATAATAAAAATTAATGAGAAACTAAAAATATGAGGTAAATATTTTTATTATAATTGAATTCTTGAAACATACCATGGGATATTCTTTAGTGAGTCCATGTTTACTTAGTCGGTGGTAAATTGACTTGTTTTCCTTGTAATGTGCAAAATTGTCTCTTGGTAGAGTAGGTGTCCTCATCTGCCAAGATGGTTCTCTCAAATTCGCTTCAAGATTCAGTATATCTCTCTTTTTGTAAATCACCCTCAAGTGTTCATTTGGACGAGAGCTCTGCAATCCCGACTGTTGAAACTGTGGCCTTGCAATTGGTTGAATAGTCTGCGGTACCGACGGTAAAATCACACGTCGGTAAAAATTGTCCATTCCACAGAAATTCGCGACTATTGAATATGATGGTGATAATGTCGGCGTTGAATAACGAGCTTTCGCTCGATGATTCACATTGGTATTCGTTAAGTTATCCTCCGTTGGTGTTCCAGGACCCGATATTGGTGATAGCGATGGAGTTTGGATGTCTGTAATAGTTGTTAAACTGCTTATACCGCTTGAATCACTTCTCGTACTTGGTGAAATTGCCTGTTCAGCTGTTGAAATATCGGACTGACACAATTTACGATGAACACTGTGAAATTGATAGATGTCCAGTCCTGAAAGTGGTATTGCCAATGTCAATGCCATATTTTTTTCCTGACAAATACAAAACAAATAAAATATATCACTATACTTACTCATTCAATTTTAAAAATTTATTCATTAGTGAAATACACATGATTTTTATGTTTACGCCAAGTATTTATTTGGATTTTACATTAATTTTTTTATTTAATAAATAAAAAAATGAAAAATTTATTGAATTTATACATACTGATGGTGATATAATTATGGACGACAATGGACGATACAATTCACAGCACGTGAATCACAGAATTTGATATTTATTAGCGGCACACAGTCTGTCGCGATGATTCTTAAGCAACTAACTGATAGGCAACGATCATTCGCCAATGATACCTTGTCAGATATATAATCATAAAGGAATCATCGATGTTTGTGTAATTGTATACATTTTCATATAACAATATGTATATTGGTGTATTTGTGTGTGACCTTTGCTCAGCGCAAACAAAATTTCATTGGATTGGTTTGATTTGTCTATATAATTAAATGTGATTGGGTTTTCACACATTTCAATCTCTATACATGTTTTTTTTTTTTTTTTTTTTTTTTTTTTTTTATATATATTTATCGTTTATTTCACTTGAAATATCTGATTATTGTACTTTGAAACAGAACGTCTATTATTATTTTTGACTTTCCTACCTCTCAATCAAATTTAATCCTCATGATAATTAGTAATAATGGTAATAATGATAACAATTTATACAACTACAATATCAACCATGGTTTTTTGGCGCTGGTAATGTAGACATTTGCATTATACAAAAATCCGAGTGATGATGGTGTGTCGATAACACATTTCTCCTGTAAAACTCTAGGAAACTGTTGTCTCGACTGAGCATATCCTTCGATTAGTTTCATGAATCTTTCTAATAGGGGTAGTTTTCGACATTTTCAATTTATTCCCCATGGCATTCAGAGCATTGTTCACAATCGAAAAATCAATTAAATTCCCTAATGAATACTCATGTACACTTTTTTTTTAATTCCATATGTATAACAATCCTAAATGCTCCATTCAACCATTAAGATTGATTCATTTGTTTCCATTCTCATCCAAATTGTTCTAATACAATTGAGGGTCGTCAGTGCATTTATTCGCGGCATTACTTCATAATATTTTTTTATTCTTTACATTAAATACGAAAATATATGGTGAGTTAAAGTAAAAGATTGAAAATGAGAATGGAAAAAAATACACAGGTACATCATGATAGACTGCAAGATTATATTCTCATATATTTATATATATATATATATATATGTATATATGGGTGAGCGATGAGTGAGCGTAAGAGAGAAAGAAAAAAAGGGTCCGATTCGCGCGTCCTCTCGTCGACCCATCCGGTGGCCTTAGCAACGCACATGCGCCTCGAACTCTGGATGCTTCTCTCGTCTTTCGCTCTCGCGAGTGGTTGGGGATTGGCCCTGGAGTAACACCCCCTCATAATGGGTTCACCCGACCGAGCAAGGCTGAACGAGAGAGTAACCAGGACAGATATATCGAGTATATACGTTTGCAAGATGAGGAGACACGAGAGCAATGACGAGGTGACGAGGGAGGAACGGAGACGAAAGCGGCCAACGGAAGCCATATTGATTTCCCTATGTTTCCCCGTGTTGTTACTATAGCGCCCAATGAGGGCGCGACGGCGACGGCGGCAGCAGCAGCTTCGTCGTATATATACAACACGAGAGCGAATGAGACACAAATAGAGAGGGTAGTTGTTGCACCCCGTTATTCTGCACTCACTGAAACCTTTTTCGCGTTGATGGAAAACTCGCAACAGCTGTCTGAATATCATCAAAACACTAATCCAACCAAATAGTATTTGTATTTTTTTTTTTTTTTTTTTTTAATCTCGTCCATCGTTATACATATTAATATATATATATATATATATATGAATATGTAATATAAACGATGATGTCTAGTGTGTGGGTGAGAGTATGTCCGCAACGAGGTTATGAAAAAAGGGGGAATAAGCTCTCGGGTAATAGTTTTGGACTTTAGTCAGGAACACCTGGGTGGTCCATGCACGCTATATATCCCGCGTATCAGCTGCGATACTTCCCAGAGGTTCGTGTTTGTCGTGTCCCCTCCATATCACAATTTAGTTCCCTCTCTTGGTTCATCTCTTTTTCGCTCTCTCTCTCTTACGTATTTCTTCACATTACCGCGTAAACTATCTCGCTCTTTACCCGTCTGTGGGGATGTAGATTGAAAGTACAAGAAGAAGTGAGAGATATTGCGAGAATGGGAGAAAAAATGGCGTGGTTGTTACCTAGTGATGCATGGCTCAGTAATAGCTACAATACAACCAGCTTACAAGAGGGGTTCCGTTTCCATCCATTGGGCCGGGGCCGACTTGAGATTTATTGCTCTCGAGCGGATTGCGGATTCCCAGATTCCCGGTTTGTCCTTATAAATGGCACCCTATTAATTGACCCCACTCACGAGGGCGCGATAGAAAACAAAAAAATGGATACAAAACTATACACATCAGAAACGAGATGTAGAGGTTGCTTAACTAAAGGGTCGTACTCGATAATGAACACTAATGTTCTTGGTGTCGTGTATATGTATCAAAGCTACTTTCCCCCCCTCTCCCCATGTTTGCTGATGAACTAATGCGTTTTCGGTGGAAATGAATTTAATGTCAAAACAATATGACGAGTAGTTAGTTGGAACACGCAAACGTTTATATATAACATGAAATAATAACATTTGAAGTTGCATTTAGTAATTGGTTGAAGACAATATATAATTTATGGAATTATTTTCTTTGGGTTATTTATACGATTATACAATGACAGATAAAAGCTTTTAATAATGGTGACACCAATAATATGTAGAATATTGTGAGTATGGTGAGGTGACGATGCAAGAACGAAGCATTGTCATGTTCCAGGCGTATTACATGTTGAGACAATAATGAAA
Organism: Galerucella tenella; assembly: GCA_910591685.1. Classification (NCBI taxonomy): domain Eukaryota; kingdom Metazoa; phylum Arthropoda; class Insecta; order Coleoptera; family Chrysomelidae; genus Galerucella; species Galerucella tenella. Next base: position 16,916 of record CAJUYH010002235.1, on the reverse strand, counting down.
CGACCACGAATTCGTGGGGATTTGTATAGGGAGAGTGAAGGTTATATTGGTAGGGCTACTGCATCAGGTCGTAATAATTCTACGGTGGGCAAAGTCATCAAGTGGACATTGGGGATATGGTCGAGGCCACCCGCCGTCGATATAATATTGTCGGCTTTTATTAGGCTCCACTTTCAATGAGTTTCAAACTCACAATGTCTTTGGCTCATATAAATTTCAGAGCAGTCATTGTGCGAATATTATATGTTTATATATAAATACTTTTGAGGAATATTATTGTTGATTGAAGGTATGTTTCAAGTTGTATATCGTTGGTGATGTTAAAGTGCAAATTGGACGTCTACGCTGTGTCATATCATTCATATATATGTGTATATATATATATATACGAGGATGTGTGTGTGTGTATAGTAGAAGAGTATTATATGTATATGTATATGTACATATAGGAAGACGATCTCTCGTTTGCGAACGAGAGAGGCGAGACAATCTCGCAATCCCACGAAACAAGGCCCTTGAATGCGCTCACGCTCGACTTGATTCGTAGCCGGCTCAACGGACGAGAGCGTTTGTACAAACGGAGCTACCAGATGTCGATCTGAATATTTTACCCTCTCGTCGATGAGATCGACGAAACAAACGAAAAAAATAAAAAAATAAATATAATGTCTCAATCGTTAAAAATAGTGTTAACAAATCCACCTCGTGACTATTATTTTCTTTTTATTTTTCACAATCGTATATTTGCGTACAATATATTTTAAACATTTTTGTTTCAATTTTGTTTTTTTTTTTTTCCCCCCCCCCTTTTTCCTTATCTCTACGACCGGTTTAATCGCAAATCGTTACCATGGTTTCCAGTATTGAGATTGAAAGTGGAAAAAAGAAATGGGAGAGAAGAAAAAAAAAAAATATGAAAACGTGCAAAATCGAAGGGTAGAAAAAAAAAAAAAAAAATTTGAAATGAAGAAGCGAGAGGAAGACACGCGCGCTAATCCACAACGTGTATATAAAAGTATAGTATAGCGATCGCGGCACGTAGTTGGTTGTGAACCGACTTCGATATATAGGCGGGATTATCACGGGGGTATCATATGGGACCTCTTGAGAATGAATGAGAGAGGGAGTAAGTAAAAAAAAATGAGAGAGAGAGAGAGAGAGAGCTATTGAAGGAGGGGGCGAAAGAGAGCTAGGTTCATGGTTATACCGGCAAAGTGGAGCTCGTGGGGTTGCGCGGCGCGAAGTACCACCAAATCCACCGCAAATGCTCTTGAGTACTTCTTGGTTGGACGTGAGCGCAAGGGCGCAACGAGAGCACGTGGTACTTGAACTAGTTGGGGACCACCGAGTGGCTTGGTTGGTTGGTTGCCGCGTAATATAGCAGACGTTACTAAAGTGCAAGCCAGCGAGAGCGAGTTGAGAGCTAAAAATAAAGACTATGTGGAAAAAAATAAAAAAGAATATCTAGAGTATATGGAGGATGAATAATGGCACAAGACAAGACTATTCACGTACATATATACATATGTATATATATATATATATATATGTATGTATCGAGAGAGAAAAAGCAGAGCAAAAGGAACCATCTCAATTTTTGCAAAAATTTCTATTGCACAAAACAAACAAATAACAGAATACTAAAAGTGATCTCGGCAATGGTTTTAATTTTTTAAATGTCCCAAAATCAAATACAAATGTCGCTTTCAGCATTTACAATATATATATATATAAAAACCATATATTACAAATAAACGTATATTTAGAAATATTCTCTCATTTGTATATATATTTTTTATTTTTTTTCTCTTACATTTTTCTGTATCACCTCGATAAGGGTACGCTCGTGCAAAAATCCGCCCGGCCATAGCCGTGAGATGAACAGAATATATATTGTAGTATATATATATATATATTTGAGCCAAAGCTCGCAGCTACGCAAGCGTGCATACTCAAAAGCATGTATGTATGTTTGCCTCGTGGCCCATGTACAGCCTTTACATGGTGGACAGGTAAATAGCAGAGTATACGTGCACATATATATATCTATGTATCTATATAAAGTACATATGTGCATTGAGACTATGTACATATGCTGTACAAAGTATATATATATATATATATATATACATGTACATAAGGGCTATATGGGGTATTGGTTTGACGTTCAGGCGAGATGGGTTGCAAAATGCACGAGAGGACGAGAGAGAAAATACTGAGGCGGAGGGCAAAGAGCGTGAGGGGTTGGCACTGGATGTAACAAAATCAATAGAGGGGTGGCGCGCGCGAAGAGTCGCGGGAAATGTTGGCGAAGACGGGGGGTGAATACAACATTTCGCGCGTGCGCTTCCATTTTGCGATACCACCCCCTTCTGTTGAGGCGACGGACTGCGATGGAGAGTACTCAGTTTCTGTACCACCCAACATTCTCTCTTCAGGTTTCTTCTTTTTCCTTCTTTTTTTTTTTTCCTCTCATTCTTTCTTATTTTCTGGTTTTCTTTTTCTTGTTTTTCATCAAATAGAGAAAATTAAATTTATACTTTAACTCTATTTACACATCTCTTATAGTTGATAGTAATGTTCTATTTTACATGTAATATTTGTTTCGAAGTATTGCGCGAATGTAAAGAAAATTCACACATAATATTTCTGTTTATTGAGTAAATGTCACAAATGACAAGCGTTGCCATCACTTTCAAATTCAATTCATATAAATAAATTTATATTTAATAATAAATTCACTTTTGAATTAATGTTGCTTCAATATATTGAGATAAAATGAACTTTACACAAACAATATAGAGTATATATTGTCGTCTACATTATGGTGATTGGTTTGAAACGCCCAAAATAAGTGTACCGAATATATATAAACGTATATGTAGTACTATAGGGCGGGTTGAATCTCACACAAGTATACCAAATCACACATATGGGCCTCTCACACTCCATTATTTAACAGGGAGCAAGCGGGGGGTGTGCAAAACGTATTTACTGTTCTCTGGGACAAATGTCTTGATTTGCACTTGGTACCCATATTATATATGAAGTGGAGGGTTTTGTGGATTCGAGGGCTCGTGGTAAAAGCATTAGCCTCCTGCCTAAATGTTTTCCCAACTTGTCGTTTAGTTTGCGCATTTTATATATATATATATATATATATATACATACATAGATAAACCCATTTGTTTTCATTGACAATGAATTTCTATGGATTGTAATCATGATTCATCGGTATTAATTTTCCTCGTTCTTCCACAAGTTTCTTTCTATTTCTTATTCTCGCACATCAGTATACACACACACGCATACACGCAAACATATATATATATATGTATATATTTATATTTAAACAGCAGGTTCACACATGTGAATCGATTATTGAATTATATAAATATACACCCGCGTGTAAATGTATACATATTGTATATTGGAATTTCTTCAAGTATCCCATGTAGATAAATAAAAGATGAAAATGAGAAATAGCGATTGTGGAGTGAATGTGAAAGTGAACGAGATTGACGAATACTCGAGATGAAAAAGAAAACGATGAGGAATATATAGTAGTTAAATAGGGGAGGTTGGTACCCTCTCGGACAAAGAGCGACAGAACCTCTTTGTTCTCGCGGCTCAACGGCTTCGTTCGTAACCGCGATGTTTTGTCAAGGTCATTCATTCACACAACCACTGTATTCCTCTCCTCTTTCTCTGTCTTCTCTTATTTTTTTTCCCTAGGCATTTTATTTTTTTATTATTTTTATTATTATTATTATTATTATTATGTTTTTTTTTTACAGACGCTTATCTCGACTATTGTTACGAAAGCGTCACTAAATATATCTAAATCGTGGCAAACAAAGACACGAAAAGAAAAACACATGAAAACACAATTATACAGGAGTAATTAGACAAGTGTATCAATTGAGTAATTAAAAGTGTACTTGATATGTATAATCGATAAATTGAATCGTATGCAAGTTGTATATGTGTATATCGTCAGTCAATAAATGTGTCTGAATTCTTTTGTTAATCGATGAAAGAAATTATATAATATAGTGAGAACGTGCGCGTTTCATTTCAATGTCCCGCACCCAACGTTTTTATAAACTGGAAAAATATAAGGCAATAAATAGAGAAGCGTGGATAATCATATATATAAAGAGATGAGGTCGATAAATTTTCTTACGATGTCGTTTCGACTTTGAGAATTTTTTTCAGTCGCGTGGCCCGGGCCCCACTTTCCCCTTCTTGCTTGATTCTGTTTCTACGAACAGAGACGAATATCCACACGGGACAATGGAACATCATCTCGGGACGAACGATAGATGCGCATGACAATAGAAATAAAGATTGAGACGAGAGAGAAAGCAATATATAAATACAATAGTAGCAGAGAAGTTTTAGGAGGTGAGCATGGGTTTACCAGGTGCTATAGACACGCGCGCTAGGCCATGGGGTGTATATACCTCATCATGATCAAACGATCGCTGAAGTTACGTGACTCGTATGATTCGGTAGCTTTGTATACATATATGTGTCAGAGGCCTGGAAGAGTTACTTGTGAAAAATGATTGAGATCAAGATGGTCCAGGTGTTAATAGACGAATAAATTGCAAATTAATTTGAATTTTATTTAGACGTTTATAGTTTTATTGAGAATTTATTTGTTCTATTGTTAAAGACATGATTTTCAATTGAATATATATTTTTATATATACATATATATATATTTATTTATTTATTTAAACAATTCTGGGAATAAATACATTTATATTGACGAGGCCGGAAATATAAATCTGCAGGTGAGACTGCAATTATCGTCACATTCAGGTGGGATTGTTAAGAGACTATATATCGTTACACGACTGTGGCTACCAGGAAAAAGAGACCGTGGTCTCTATCTTTTTTTTTTTTTTTTTTTTTTTTTTTTTCCTTTAAAACTTTTGGCATCGTCAACGTGTGACCGCCCGCTGAGGGATTGACTGGTGGCATCCGGTCTCTCTCTATCCCCCCCCTCTCTCTCCACAGAACACAAGTACTGGTCCATGACAAAGACTTTTTTTTTTTTATGTTTAAAAGATCGCGCGCACATACATTTCAACATATTTAGAAGAAAAAAAAATATGCGGGGGGAAAAAAGATGTTGAGATTGAAGTGAAGTCGGTAAATTCTTTTTATTTTCATTATTTTTATTGAGAATGTTCTGAAGTTGTTAACAGAGTCGGTGCACATCTTTTATAGTTTGTACCACCATTGGCTATATATATATATATATTGTATATTACATTATACCAAAAACATCCATCATTCTATTGTCGTATTGGGCTTCTGACGAACCAAAAAATGACACCTGGATATTCCACACCCTCGCATCCACCTTCCCTATCATCCGGAACTACATCGCACCCTTCACGTCATTTCTTCAGGCCTCCGCACAACGTCACAATGTGAAAAATAAACAGGCTATTCGTTTTTCACCGCTTTTCGTATACACCGATCATTTTCCATTCATCATCTTGTGATCGTTTGCTTGAACGGAGAGAAAAGAAGAGAAAATAAAAAAATAACTTTGCTATATATACACACCCGAAGATATTTCAATATCATTTATATTTCTATATATGACAAATTTTGAAATGTCCAATTTCCTAATCGATTCACCACGTTACAGTGCAAATATTTGAGTCATATTTATGTGAATATATATATATATATATGTATATCTATTGAAAATTGGTTTGGATAAATGTTAAACGTTGCATGAGATGGGTATTTTTGTTGTTGAAGGAGAAACATCAACTGGCATATTTTACGCACGCCACAGAACGATCAGAATGCGCATTAAAATATCAAGCATGTATATATATCTTGAAGCTAGTTGACATATATGTATTTATTTATTATATGTATATAAATTGTTATGTTGACATTGCATATATGCGTTTGAAACCCGAATGACGATGTACGTTTTGCTTTCGCTTGTCGGCATCAAAGGATCGAGAGTCACCTCATCGTCATTGTGCTGAGGCAGTCAAGAGGTGATGCATTGTCGTATTTCGTGGCTGGTTAGTCGCCTGTGTCGCATAAAAAATATTACACTACTCCATATGAAAATAAGAAAAAAAAATATATACGTATATACATATATTTACAGATATATAACTGCGAAGAAAAAAAGTAGTCAATCAGTTGATATATTTGCCCAACTGAAAACGTTTCAAGTTTTTTTTTTTTTTTTTTGCTACGTGCGCGCGTCCGCACTTGAGAGTACAGTAGATCATTTCGAGTATTTTTGCGACGAAAACATGGTGAAGTAAATAAGATAAGTGTGTCTGTAGATATTCCTGCTGGTTGTGGAACAAAAAAAAAATAATAAAAGGAAATACGAAATAAAAAAAAAATGGAAGAAAGATCGGAAGAAAAGAAACGAGGTCCGAAAGTGATGGCGTCTCCATGACGAAGCGAACCGTTCTCAACCAGTGTATTCATTGACTGTGACTACAAATCCAGGTGTCCTTTTTCCCTATGGGACCTTCATATTTCAACCCGTCAATGGGTGGTGGCGGGGGAGGTACGAGGCAGGTGTGTTCCCTGTAGCTCTCAAGATATGTCCAAAGAGGAGAAGTCTATGGCCAATAAAGAAGACACCGCACGCGCAAAAGGACGAAGCGATTCTTTGCTTCGTACACTGCACTCACTTATATACCGTATATAGATTCTAGTATATATATATATATATATATATAAGTATAGAGGTACTTTTTGTATAGTTGTATATGGAGCCTAGAAAAAATTTTTAGGAACATTAGCTTTAGGATAAAACTGTCAATAGAGTTGACACGCGACTCAGATCAATGACGTTTTTAAAGCATTGGCAAAGTTGAACAAACACTTGCTGCAAAAGTTATGATGCCATTCACTTTTTTTCTTCTTCGCATTTTCATTTGGGTATTTGTATTAATTTTTAAGTGCAAGTAAACGTCAAACTTTTCTTATCTTTTTTTTTATAAATTTGGGGCCAAGTGACTGCACGCACTTCTCTCATGCAATATGACAGCGTCTCATTCACCTGCGAATCTCGACTCAATCGCTCATGAAGTGACGTGAAAGAAGGCTTTTCCTGTAAAAAAAGAAAAGAAAAAAAGAGCGCGAGCGACATTGCTGCCATATATACATATAGGCACTCTTTGTGAGAAATATCATACGGCTAACTTTGCTGAAGTCAGTCATCCATTCCGTAAAGTTCTCTACTTCTCATAGATATATATATGTACTACTTGTGCGGTTTCAAAAGTGAGAGGAATACATATATATATAGTTTCGGTTGATGCCAAAAAAAAAAAACCTTTGCTCTACCGCGAAACGATCTTTGGGTTACGCACCCCGTAAAAGATTGACCCGCCCTTGTTTCTCAAACTATTCTCCAATTCGACCGGACAATTTTTTTTTCTCTCTATACTTCTATCGTATTTTTTTTTTTCTTTATTCTTTCTGTTGAGAGGTCGAGAGAGCCACTTCGATTCGCTCTCATTCATGAGTCGGTAAAATGGCTTTAGATGAAAGAAGTGGGGAAAAAAAAGCTTGTCATGGTGATTTGGGCCAAGTCGACAGAGAGTTCGTAATATTTCTTTTCTATTGGTTCTAAAAGACTTGTATGAAGAATAATGGATTATTAATAATAATGATCTTGGAAATGACGAGGTAACGCATCATTTTGAAAAGGCAATGAAATTAAAACAATTGTTGCTTCACTTATTGAAGATTATTCAAAAGTTTATATTATTTTTATATATTTATGCGAGTGATTTTGAAAAAAAAAAAAAAAATTCTAAAATTGAATATAATCCACTACTTTGCGCAGTTCCCTATATCTATAAAGACAAGAAGAAAGTGCGCAAAAGTGTCGTTTTATAAAGTTACAGATGAATAAAAGTTTGCCTATTTATGGTGTGAGCGAGAAAAGAAATTCTTTATTACTTTGTTATGGAGACGCATCGTGTGGTCTAACTAAAAGTTAAAGTTTTTTTCGCTCGACTTGTTGAAAAATCTAATATTTATCCGTTCAAGTTCGGAATAAGGGAGAAAGGTAAGGCGAGAGAAAGAAAGAAAAATCAAAGAACAAACTAAAAGAATCAAATGTTGAATTAAAAAAAGTTACTATCATATAAATACACACACACGTCCCCATGTATATATATATATATATATTTATTTATTTATTTATTTATATATATATATATATATATGTGTGTGTGTGTATGTTTGTATGCATACCTTTATGAAGGGTGTGCATAAAGTCGAATAGGTGTGATCCATGTGAAGTAGTAAAAAATTTAACGAGGCCATTTCCAGAACGTCTTTGTAAATCGTATGAATATAGCAATAAAATATATATATATTGGCGCGCATATAAATTCGTTGGTGTCCTGAGGGTGAAAGCATGCACGACTGTGTATAATATATTTGTACACTGTATAGAAAAGCAAAGTTTGTGTATTGTGCCTGTGTGTGTGGTACGATCCAACATCTCTCGTTCACATTCGCGCATCGTAAAAGATGCCGAGTTCGCGTGCGCTCATGCCGTAACGTAGATAATTTCCCATAATGCCCCAACATAACGCTTAATTTTAACGTTTCTCTCGTCGTTAGTACCTAAACATCCACACAATCCTCCAGCTCTTACGCTCTCTCTTTTTCTATATATATATATATATAATTATTTTTGTAATGCGATTGTTTATAATATCTCTCACCTAATGCGCTTTGTTTCAGACGATATACAAATGTGGTATCCACCGTGATCTACACCTGCAATTTCCATTTGCCTGCGACTGGTAAGTCTCTACAAATAATTGTCCTGAAATCAAAAGCAAATAAATTACCTAAAAAATAATTTCATAAAATTTTAAAAGCAAAAGTAGTAATAAAGAATGACAAGTGGACATTGAAAATTGGTATTGGGCCAAGATTGGGCCAGTTATACATATATGTGTATATATATATATATATATATGCATATACTGGCTGATTCTCGGCAGATTAACGGCAGCCATTAACAACCCCAGCAACAGCGCTGTTGTGTTTTTCTCTGCCTGCCCAACACATAGGGACTCGTGATATTTTTTTTTTTTTTCCATTCCTTTTTGCATTCATATTGACGAATAATAACCCGTGAACGAGCAAATACAGCAACCCCACGACCTCTACCGCCACCCTCTATTATATTGAAACGTAATGAAGCCTGCGAAAGGGATGGAAAAAAAAAAAAGTAAAAAAGAAAAGGGTGGCACGGCGGTGGAGGCGTATACCCGGTAAGATTTAATGCGATATCTCTCGTGTGTCCTCTTCACCCCCGATATAAACTCTGTGTGCGCGAGGCGTACAATCCTCCCTTTACCTCCCCTCGTACACTCACTACCCTCCCAGGGACACTCTTTACACCCGACACCCAAAAAGCCACCTCCCTTTTCAAGCAACACCGACTGCAGAGCTTTTTCCTCTCCGCCGCTATTCGCCCTTTTATTCAAAAACATATATATATATATATATATATTTGTGATGACGACGACGACGACGACGACGACGACGACGCCACTGATGTTGCTGTCGCTACTGCCGCTGTTGGCGCAAATTCTTCTCAGGCAGAAATGTCACCTCGAGGGCCCAATTAGCGACAGCACGAGTGTCATCTCGCTGCGGTTTCTACTATCGCATGCAGTTGGCACTTTCCACATCCAAACGTAATATATATATATATATATAGGCATGCATATATGATTCTTTTTCTTCTTCATGACCTCACCATACTTCCGAACCACCCCTCTACCGTGTGCGCGTTTATGCCCAGAGAATGCCACAATTGCGAGAGTTGCACTGTATAAGCATTTCAGTATCTATATATTTATTTGTCTGCTGCTGCCTCATTATTATTATTATTATTATTATTATTAGGTTCATTTTATTTTTATTTAAACGTTTCCATATTTGTATGTGTAGTTTGAAGAATGAGTTGGGGAACGATGAATAACTCACTACCAATTTCCTATTTTACATTTCTTTCTTTCATTCTTTATTTTTTCTTTTTTATTTATTTATTTATTTATTTTTTTTTGTTCGTAACAATAATTGGATATTCAGAAGAAGAAAGATCCTTCAAGAATTCCGATTCCAATTGCAGTATATGAATATATATATTTATATACAAATATATATATTCATATCCTATTTGGATTTTATATCGGCAATGTTTTTTTTTTTTTTTTTTTTTTTTTTTTTCACTTTATCTTTGCACAAACTCTCCAATTGCCAGATAGTTTTTTTTTCACCATCATAATATGTAAATAATTTAATCACAAATCAATAATAAAGTTTTCAAGTATAAAATTTACACACGAATATTCGTCGAAATACAAATGCAATAAATATAAATCTTTATTGTTTAATGTGTATGGCGCGTGGGTGTGTGCGTATGATCTCAGTGAAATCTTGTGGTATTACACGTCGCATGTCCAATCTCTAATCTCGTCATCTGGTTATAACCCCGCGTTGGACACTATATGTCGAGAAGTAAAGGAGGCTTGGACGCGTGTGACGTCGACAATGCCACAGGATCATCCTGAATTTATCCGGTGCGGTTACAATAGAAAATATTGTCTGTCGCGCAGGACCGTGAGACATCCCAAAGCTGTATAGATTATTTATATAGAGACTTGCGTGCAGCAACACACCGCGAAAATGATGTTTATGGACTTTGAGTGAGAATATATATATATATATATATACAAAAAATCTTGGGCCAAGTCTCGACAACGCTCTGTCGGATTCTGAGTCTATCTCTATAAGACATGAAAAGAATGAACGGATGAAGGGGGCAAAGAAAACAAAAAAAAAAAAAGGAAAAACGCCTGTCAATCATCTGCGAAGAAGATCCTGTGCTTTATCCACTGGAATATTATGTCGTGGTAGCCAGCCAAGATCTCCATTGTATTAATGATAACAGTAGTAATAACGGTAATAATAATAATTATTATTATGTTATATTATGATTCACTAATTGCGAATGATGAATGTAAACGCAATTGAAAAATTATGAAACGTCGATTTTATTATGTTATTTGTCGTCATTATTTGATATATCTCTTTGTTATGCAGGAGTATTATTTTTTTATAGAAACTGGAAAGAAGTTTGATTGCATGAAGAAATATATTTTGTCACACAATGACGTCGTTAAAGTACGATAATATATTTATATGACTATATATAAATAAATATGTGTAAATATGTATCAAGATGAACTGACGAAGACAAGAGAAGAAAAGAGAGCGTTGGCCAAGTGTCATTCAATTGCATATCCCAATTAAATAACAGGCAAAAGGGCGACGTAGCGTCGCGAAACGTCTCAACGCCCCCTAATTGCAAATAAAAAGGAAGTGAATATAAACACTCGTCGTCAACTCGTGCTCTTTTGCTCCTCCTCTATTCTCAACCCATCCTATGTATTGTATACTTTACATATACATAACTCTATCTCACTGTGTAATATTGTATGATCACTCGGAGAAGTTGGCAACAATAAATACGCGGTGCGCTCTCAATTAAAAAAAATGTTAATTTCAATGACATTAATACTGTTCGTAAAGATGATTAAGAAAAAATAATAATGTTATGTATTATTTTAATATGCAGATAAAAATTAATGTTAAATTGCAATTTGTTGCATTTTGCTTGTTTATAGTTTGGATGTATAAGAGAAAAGCAATATGCAATAGTGATAGAGTGTACAGATATAAGGTGAAAATATTTGTCAATGTAGTTCGCAGCGATGAGTAGACACGACCGTTTCCTTCTCCCCCCCCCCCCCCCCCCCCTTCTACTATTATTTCACGTATGTCTGATTAAAAGCAATTCTGTATATGAAATGAGATAGAAAGTGACATGGAATTTGTATCATTCGTGAGAATCGATGTGTTGTCAATTAATGATTCTTTTACAATGACATTCGAATGGTGTGACAAGAATAAAATGAAAACGATAGGTTGCTGCACATAGCATCCATCACTGCGTTAAAATAATTACAATTGCTCTGTATTGTCACCTAATCCACAGTCTTTTATTCAAATTCAAATTGAATAATAATATCAAAATAAAAATTTATCTATTATGAATAGTAATAAGAACAGACAGCATCGAGGTAGTATGAGCTATGCAAGTTGTTACATGTATATTCTTACTTCTCACCCTACTTTTTTTTTGTTTTTTTCTTCAAAATTAAACGGCATGATGATGAACGTATGTGTCTCTCCCTGCGCGTGTGACGTATACACTCGTTATACGGTGCTGGGTGCGATTCCTCTCACGTCTTTCACTCGGTATTTTTCCTCTCGCTGTGCATTATATAACAGCTGTGAGGCGAAAGGGCGCGAATTACAAAATGGAACCCGCCGTAATTAGTATGCGCGTCCGCATATTATGCACGCATCGGCACTCACCTCTCTCACTATGTACACATACACATATACGTGTGTGTGTGTGTGTGTGTGTGGTGTGTTACATCGTATGTTGTCGTTGATATCGTCGTCGTTTTTACGAGGGTGTATAAAAATAACGAAAGACCAAGGGGAGTGTTGCAATTCGCACTTATGTTTTACCAAGTGTATACGTGTATATGATGTTAACTGTATATACATATATACAATATAACATTATTTTAGTTGAGGAAAAGGCTCGTTTTCTCACCATGCATCTGTGATTTCAATGAATGAAACAATCATCCCTACAAATGAAAAAAAAAAAAAAATATATGTATATATATATATAGTTTTTTTTTTAATCAACTGTTGTATTATTTTAATAATGTTTACAATATGCAGAATTGCACACGCACAACATATATCGCCATATGCCAGTGTACTATTCTATATATACACACACACTCACACACACATATATATATATATATATCAGTCTTTCGTTACTTTTGCTCTTTTCACTGACAAGCTTTCACCTTTTGCTTTGACTTTTGTCATGTGAACGACGCATATACATGTGTTGCATTTTATTTTTGTTACGATCTCACTGGGGAAACTACGTTGAGAGACTGTTGAAATACGCGAGTGTAGACAAGAAGGGCGTGTTTGTAAAAATAAAAAAAAATAAAAATAAAAGAGGGAAATAAAAGAAAAATGACGAAACCTAAGACCAATGTGTCGCGTGTGAAATAAAAAAAAAAAAAAAAAAATTTCGCAATTTCCTTGAGCGTATGTCGTCCATGCATAATAGAAATTGCACAGAGTCATCGCATTAGTGGACTATAGACACAACGTCTGGCGTACTTCTCACACATCATACTGCGAGAGCATATATTCATAAAACGCAACGTATATATATATGTATATACGTCTGAGCAGTTGAAAATATATTTTCAAGAGTATATATATATCGCAAGAGCTTGACGGACCATTTTTTTTTTTTTATGACAAGACTAATATTACGACGATGACGAGTTATAGGTTGAAAGAAAAGCGTCATTCAACCGACATTAACACTAAAAGTTATATATATATATATATATATATATATATGTGTGCAGTATCACACAACACGTCAGACTGTAAAAAAGCGCGTCGATTCGTGTGTGAAAAACGAACAATGACGAATATTGTCACGATGAATATATATTCAGGACAAAAATACTACGCTATTATTTACCGTCGCGCCAAGTCTTATCATGAGGATGCCCGAGAAAATCCAAAGAAAATAATGCTCTCAGCGCCGCGTCACTGGCATTGGAAATTCAAGATAACAGAGGTAAAACAGAGTGTGCACGTGTGTTATTTCTCTTGGCAGAAAATTTTGCTCCGATTACCACAAACAATTCTCCTTTTTATTTCTACTTTTATATACATATATAAGATTCGCTATGGTATTTCTCTCTGTTTCACCTTACAAATATGTACATGTATATACATGTCTCAGAAGGCCGAGTAGTTCACCCTTTCGCGCCTTTTTTTATTTCTTTCTTTTTTTTTTTTTTTACGTTTGTTTGCCGCATCTACACAGCTCATCATCCGTTATTACGATGCTCTCTTTCACTCAGTTCACTGTTCCATCGTGTGGCGCCGCGCGTTGCTTCAATGAAGCCAATGTACGTGGGCTTATTAGCAAGGGCGCAGTGTAAGGTTACGCTTGGAAAAATAGGAGAGCCGATGCGAATAAGAAAATGGCGATAGGGCGAGCATATATAGGAATACAACTGTCGAGGTGAAACAATGACTGCAACCTACACACAAGCATCCCACATCCATGTATATATATATATATATATATATATATATATATATATATATTTTTCTAGTAGGAATCCACATCGAACTATTTGTATATAGCGCTTTTCTATAACTTTCTCACATCTCTTTCTCTGTCTTTTTACATGTATACGTATATACATATTATACATAGATATCCGTTGCTTTTTATCTTCACCCTTATTCACGTACAAAAGGGCGAAAATCAATAATCGAAGAATAGACAAGTTGAAATGACAACTATTGCTATTTAAATCAACATATACAAAACAATTGTCTATACTATAAATAAATTTATTAAATCATCTGTTGATTAAAATCTCAACAATTGTTGTACTATGAATAATATATTTTTGTAAATTATATATATTATATTATGCGAAACTGGGCGGCCAAAAACGAGTTGTTCTCCCCCCCGGTAACCATGGCACTCGGCTAATGGATGCCAGGAGTCTTATGGCAGCAGAGAGAACGTCGTACGACGACGCCAAACTTCAACTCGTTAATTACCAACGCGAGGGCAACTTCTTGCCCGTCGCTCGAATATTTCAAACTATTGTGTTCGTATAAACCCCCTCCAGGGTTTAGCTAGCTACGCGAGGAGACGCCCTCTTCCTACCGACGTCTATTTCATCTTTCTCTCGCTTTCATTCAAACTTCTCTCTCACCTTTTCCACGTTCCTTCCTCTGCCAACTACGGCTCACTCCCAAATGTCCCAGAAACCCTGGGGTCGACTATCGAGTGACGCTAAGAAAAGGAGAAGGAAAAGACGAGCAAGTGAGAAACGAAGGCGGATTGTGGATAGTGTGGTATGGTGCAAGTTGGCTAAGAAGAGGCGGGTCGGACCCAAGCGAGAGAAAGCCTAAAGTGAGGAGAGCAATAGTAGACGAATGTGAGGAGGAGAGAGAATAAGAGAAGTGGGGTTGTAGCCAAGATTTCCAGGAAATCATTATCGATAAGGCACAATGCTGGGTAAATGTGAGAATTAATCCAATGGTAATTTGTCCTGGCTTCTATCGTCATATATAACTATCAAAATTTACCTAAATATATATATACATATATGTATATTTGTTTAGATATTGAATTAAATGAATATATGGACATGATCATAATTTTAATTGTCCATATTAGTGATTGTGTAAGATTAAAATGTCACACCCGCATATTAACTCCCTGTCTTACATTTTTATTTTTTTTTTTTCAACTTTATATATGGTGGCGAATCCCCTGCCACCAATGAGAGAAAGAATAGATACCATCCACCAAAGTCGACAAAGTGTATTTATACATTCAAATCCCTATGTGTTCATTGTGTGAGGCGCGTTTGTTGGCGCCCTTATATTATATATATATATATATATATATATATATATAATAGAATCATTTATTCCAAAGGGGGACATTAACATATACGAATATCTATCGCCAAGGGGTTTGTTTGTTCAGAGTATATTCCAGTCAATCACTATTGCAAACACACCATCAAGGCATCATGATGACTCTTTAAATTTTATATAAAAATTTACTGTAACCCTTTTTTTCTCATTTAATATATTTGCATTAGTCATATAATCGTAAGAATAACGATGACATTAGTCTCTACTTTAATGCCACCATATCGACCGTCATAAGCAAAGGAGGAAAATATTTTCAAGGGTATAAACCTACACATATATATATATATATACAGATGTATAATGGCACGAGGATTTATATCAGGCACATGTTATATATACTCTCTTGGCTGGTAAACAAACTGTCTGAAACACTCTGGAACGTTCTATTCCATTCGAGAAAGCCCCAGGTCCTCTCGACGGCATTATCTCCGTACATATTTAAGTGCATGACGCGAAGAAGACTTGGCCCCATCCTCATCTCATGACTGCGATCCCCTCGAAAGTCATCCCCACAACTACCTCATTTATCTCACTCGCTCGCACTCACGTCTGTCGTGTTCTCTTTTGCACACCAAAACCCATCGCCTCTCTACAATATACAACAACGTCATGGACCTCTGTGCCACGCAATACACAGCTATATATACACCACCGACTGAAGCTCCTGAAAGTCCTCATTTCCCGGCTGCTGTCAGACGCAGCCCTGGGCGGGTCATCAGATAGTGCGGCCCGGATAATACTGGTACAGTGCCATACCACGTACTACGAATATGCCGCAGGAGACGTCGTTATATATAGGAGAGGAACATAGGGGTAGAAGAGAAGCAGAGAGAATATGCTTCATATAGATATATATATATATGTTGTGCGGTCTTGTCGTCAGTGGCATTTCGAGACAGGTGCGGCCGATACGTGTCCTATTGGTCTGGACGTCACCATTATCGTTTGCAATTTTAGATTATAGACCACATATGTATAATAGCTGACATAACGGGCCAAGTGGACAGGAAGATCATTAAATTTTCCATTAGTCAAGTGTTTCTACCATTCATATATATATATCTGATATAAAATCCCAGCAGTCTTATAGCTAATACAAGAAAAAAAAAAAATATATATATATATATATATATTTAGAATAGAAAATAAAAAAAGATCTTTAATCAATAATAGTATTTTTCCTTTTTTTTTTACGCCCTCCATTTTTTTTT
>CAJUYH010002234.1:0-41361 GCA_910591685.1 Galerucella tenella | reverse complement strand
TGTCCGGAGTTATCGTCGATCAGAGAGTGTGTGTTCGGTGAGTCTTGGCCTACACCTAAAGGAGAGGTCTCCTAGTGACCTATCCACCTTCGTGGGAAGGACAGGATGGACGGGATGGACGATGACCTAGGAGAACAACTCTTCGGGAGGCTGTACAATGGGTCACATGTGGCCTAAGTGCTGTGAGCCTACACTCACCCTCCCCACTCTACAGATACAAAAGTACTAATAACGCCCATTAGTTTGAAATTGAAGTTCACCACGAATAACATTTATTGGCCAGCCTTCTGCCTAAAACAAAAGAATTGTGAGTATAGGGCCATAGCTCATTAAAATAAATTATGAGTGAGTTTGATGGAAACTAAATTTTTCCAAACTTTGCGAATAAAAGACGCAAAACCTCATCGTCACGATAAACTTGAAATCATGGCTAAGTTCCAGAAAATGCTCTCGAAATTGTCAAGAAAAGTTCAAAGTGTTCAAGCCGAATTTAGTACAAAATTGTTTTTGTTTGCAAAGTACAATTTCTCCGATGCTCCAGTCTCTCCGAATAAACTTCACGTTTGTTCTCTTTAATTCATTTTCTAAATTGTATATTAGGTTGGTTGGATGAACACTTGATACAATTATTGTTTAAGTAAGTTGTCGGAGCGTATTTTTATTAAAGTTCAAAAATTACATGCTGTCACGAGCAGTGAGAATATCCAAGTTTTATGGACATCTTTATAAACACTTTATAGGAAATACTGAATGGCCCAAAAGTCTGGAAACGGCCAATTATCTCGCAAGTTGTTCGTCCCAATTGTACGAAACTATTAGTACACCTATTTTAGGATACGGAGATTTAATATTTTATGTTTGCAATGCTGTCAGATTTGCCGTTCATCTTATATTATTAGTAGCTTTGGTTTTTCAAATTAATGCATTAAAATACCATCAAACGAAATTAACTTTGACCCTGTAATCCAGATGATGGACGATACAACACCTCTTTGTGCTGCTCAATTATAATTTGAACTTTGGTAAGGAGCCAAAGGGCAACTATAATAGTATATCAATTCTTGACGAGAACTTCAAGTTATGTTGGAAGACGCACCGTTACGTCTTTAAGATGATAAATTCAGAGTATTAGAGGCACAATTGAAATACGTGACAGATCCATTACTATTCAAAGACTTCCGTATTCGGACTGGACGCTTAATGGATGTTTGAGAAGGATTTAGTGCAAGAGTTAGTAGTCGAAAACGATTATTAGAGATAGTGCAATGATTGTACGTGGAACTTCATGATTTACAAAGAGGTATGGAAGATAAAACCGAACGAACGGTTATTCTCACTCGTGAACAATTTGCTGTCTGATATTCTGAACGGAATAAAGACCTGAATAGCGTCGGTTATTGGAAAATATTAACAAAATCCTCTCAAAGGTGAGCATCAAGTTTTAAACAGCTCTACAATTTTATAGTTCCGAAATCACCAGTGTCCTATTATTTGATATACAGTATGTCGCTGATGTATTGAATAGATTCATCATTTCCAAAGCCTTTCGGAAAGAACTTTTGGAAATAATCAATTCTATTTTTTGAATCGTTATCACAGGGTCGACAAAAACTGTTTATTTACTAAAATACAAAGAACTGTTTAGTAAAAAACAATTCGATTCTATTAAATGTTCAAACTGACCTCCAGCAATAATGCAGTGAGACAGCCGAGCAATAAACTTGTTTCTAACGTTCAGGAGAACTTCAGGCGTTATTTGTGCAAACTCCGGTCCGATGCGATACTTCAACTCTTCTATATCATTTGGGCGATTTTAATAAACTTTGGTCTCCAAGTATCCCCATAAAAAAGTCTAAGAGTGTCAAATCTGGCGACTTCGGTGGACATTCGATCGTTCCTATCTATAAAAACAGCATTTAAGTACGTTCGTACATCAAAGGCGCAATGTGCCCAGTATTGATACGTCTGGCGGTTAACATGGCCGTTGAGCATAAAAGCTGCTACATCTGAAAAAAGTATATTTCTTATGAAATTACGATCTCTGTTACATCGCTCCATAATTATTTCACAGAATTCGTTTCTGCTATCAAAGTCATCTTCTAACAGCTCTTGGGCCGAATGTACCTTATACGCTTGCCACTTCCCCTTTTTCATGTCAACTTTTTTGTCTTCGGAAATTGAGTTTCTTTTGGGGAGATCTTTAACATGGCCCGTTTCTCGAAACTTTCTCTCGATTTTACTGATTATTGATTGAGAAATGGGTTCACGGTTGGGGTATCTACCATTAAATAAATTGCCAACTTCTTTTTGAGTCCTTACTCTATCTCCATGGCCAATCATAATTAATATTTCGATTTGTTCAGTTTCTGTAAGTTTCAATACTAAATTATGCTAATTTAAAGATTTCAACTATTGACTACTTGACTGATACACATCAATTAGTGTTAAATTAGAATTTAGTACTATTATTAGTGAAATATCCTAAAACAGAAATACATTTTTTGGACACACTACGATGTTTTATTTCCAGTGGCGGTCCTTACAATAACTTAGTTCATAGAATCATAATTTAAGATTGAAATTTTACCAAATAAACAGTTTTGGTCGAACCTGTGAAAATAAATATTCAAATAATTACATCGTTGTCGAGAGATTGAAAGACCTTTTCAATAATGTGTCTTGAGACACATGGTTGCATTATAAAAATTGGCGATTACGTCACCACGTTAATACTGGTAACGCGATGTTCGTTACATCTACATCATGTGATAACGATTTGAAAATTTAAATTGACCCGTTTTTGGATATTTTGGAAATAAAGGATTCATTCCATAAATTAGCGACATACTGTATGAATACTAATAAGAAGTTTATCGTGTCAATAGGAAATAGACAATGTGTACATATGCATGTTTACAATTCACTATCGATGGCAGCTAACTTCTGAAAAAAATGTACGGGAACAGGTATTTTTTTCTTTGAAAATGTTCAGGGGTGTTCCCTAAATGTAAGTCCAAGTTGACGTAATGGGGGGGGTGCTTCACTTCAGCCGCCATATTGAAAAACACGTTTTATTAAATATCTCGCGAGCCGCGCATCGTACGACAAGAATTGTAAAAATCATTATTGTAGATAATAATATTTTCCACCTTTTTTATCCAAAATTGTTTTTTGTATAACGCATAGGTTTATTTAATTATAGCTATAAATGCTACGGGAAAAAATTTCCAATGAAATTTATAGAAAAATTCATGATCTACAAAATTCAGTTACCCCCATGCTCAATTTATCATTGACCATTAACTAAATATTTAGCAAAAAACAAAAATATTGAAAAAAGTTTGGAGCGCTATAGTTAAAAACCTATGCCTTATACAAAAAAAAATTCGGTTAAAAAAGATGGCAAATATTATTATCTACAATTATGATTCACACAATTTTTGTCGTACGATGCGCGGTTCGCGAGATATTTAATAAAACGTGTCTTTCAAGATGGCGGCTGAAGTGAAGCCCCCCCCCCATGACGTCAACTTGGATTTACATTCAAGGGACACCTCTGAACATTTTAATAAAAAAAATACCTGTTCCCGACCTACAGTTTTTACAGAAAATACCCGGCTCTTGGCAGTCTGTATAATGATCGAAGAGTAAGAGTATGTTATTCTATTCATGGCTCACCCAGTATATGCACGATTAATTATTGAAAACCTCCCCTTTTCAAGAAGTCGGTTGGAAAGTCCCTTTTTCCGTCTGTTGTCTGAAGATTAGTGCCTCATGATGACTTGTGTATATTTGATCACCACTTTGGAATATGTAACTTTTTTTTATGTAGTTCGTATTTCTTTCTCTTCTTCAAAACCAATTTCTTTTCCAACTGGTTTTAGTGTGGTTCTAAATTCCACACGTAGCTCATTCATGGCCATTTCATTCAGGATTTCTGTATTTGTTGTCCAAATATAAATAACGAAATTTGTGTATTTTTTCTATTTGGTTCATGCATCTTAAAATTCTCACCTACTAGTTAAACAAATTTAAAAAAAAAGCAGTTCCGTACTGAATATTTTTTTAACTCTATCACACATCCAGATGACTTTTCCGCGCCTAGTACATACAAGGTGTTTCGATCTTTGACTGACAACAACCAGCTCTTGTTTAATTAAAAATTCTTAGAGGACGGGACTACCGAGATATTTCAAAAAGCCGTATAAAAAGCTCAACCGCGGTTATCGAGGCTTGCCTGCAACGTTGAGGAAGCGCTTAATTGTCAATCGCATTAAGTGCCAAACGCCGTACTTGTTGATACCGGAGTATACCAATTTGTAGAGGAGGTTCAAAGAACAAATAGGATTCTTTAATTTGGGAAAATGTTCAACATCTAAAGTTATGGAAAATTGTCGATTATTCGACTTTCAAAAATTCATGAACTTCTTAAATGTATACAGAAAAATGACAGGAGACCTTTTCTTCCCCAAATGGTCCATATTTGCATTAAAAAAATTCTAATGCAAAACAAGTAGGTGTCTGTATTGGTTATCTATACATCCCTGTTTCAGCTCAAAATACAATATGGTAATAAAACTAAACAATGCCAGATAAACGATAAATATTGCGGCAGTGGCGGAGATTACGATATTAGTTTGTTCTGCTTATTTAATTAGATTCGGTCGACATAACAGTTGAAATAAAATTCATTCGTTCAGGCCTATTAACAAGTTACATTTTCATTTTTATTAAATTAAATTAATTAAAGAAAATATAGTTTAATTTTCATAATTATAACTATAGCAGTCGGCATTTGATGTACAACAGCATCATGCACATTTAACACTACAGTCTTCGTTTGTAAGCTAAACACGCTCTTACACTTTACTGGGGTGAAACTTGAAGACATTTTTCACAACACAGTTAACACTTATGGAACGTAAGCGACTCTGAGCCAAACAAATTATACAAATTTGGGCGAAACAAGTTTCACCGTATATACCTGCAAAATTTCTAAGTAGTCATTAGGACAATCCCTAGTAGGACCCTATTGTAATGTTTCTCGGAAATGTTATTATCAACATTTCGAAAATCAGAGAGTAATTATCTGGAATAACAATTGATTAATGGCTTGTTAATATGTGTCCCAAGAATTGACCTGCGCCAAATTCTCAAGATAATTAATGAAATATTCAGTCAGAATAGTTACGTTACAAGATTATTTCAAAAATAATTTATTGTTTTAACTGTATGTACTCTACAAATTTATGAAGGTCAGTTAGTTGTTTTAACTAACCGAATTTAGATTCATATTACCTTTATATATCAGATCGGGTATAAAATTAAATAGTGAATAAATTCCTTAGATGAACGGTGGTTTACTACCTGACTAGCATCTGTGACCTTTTCGCGTGCTGTCAGACAATAAGAAACAGACATATCACTTTTTTATCCTTGGATTATTGCACACGGCAGCATTGACCGCTCTAAGACTAGAAATTTCATTTAATGGTACCACTAGCCACGCCAATGAACAACCTGGAGACAGGTTAAGGTGTAAGATATGGAAAAACAACAAAACTTTGATACGATCCAGTAAAATGGAAAATATGATGATAACAATGAAAAAGAGTGTAACATGCTGTTCAGCTGTTACGTTTTTCGTCTAAAAATTATTTCATTTAGTGAATTTTTTGGCTCATTAGTCACTTCCTCCCAAATTCCTACTAAATTTCTAAACCTGCCGTTTCTTTGTCGCATTGGCCACTCCGAAATAAAACATTAATTTTTATCAAATTCCCCTTCCACTTGTGTCTTTCGATGTTCGAAATTTCAATTTTCGAGTTGACTCTTTCTTTCCTCTAACTGCCACATAGAAGGCAACAGTCATTTATATTTTATTTTTAATTTTGGTGAACAATTTTCTATTGTCTGGTTGCTCTGCAGCCGGCAAGTTTTAGGCAAGTTTACGGCAAGATTTAGGCAACTTCAAGTTATATTTTTAAGGTCAATCTCAAGGTAATTTCACCTCCGAAGACATCTCTGGGCCACCTTTGTTCCCGTTCCTGATCCGTGCGAGAGAAGAGATTACCGCCACCGCCGCCATCGCGCTAAGAGCTGCAACGTCCTCAGCCCTTTAAGATAAGTTCCTTCGTCTTATCTATAGCGTGTGTAAGATTTGGATTTGGCGTGTTAATTACAATTGGTATTCTTTTCGTTAATTTTTGAAATATTCAATTTTTGTTGTTTCAAATAATTCAATAAATAATTATTTCATTCTTTGTATTGATTATTCAATAATTATTGAATTGGATAAACGTGTTCGGGAATAAGTAAATTCATTTTATATATTTTGTTTAATTTAAATTTAATTTTTACAAGGTGTTTCCAGCTTTCCACCTTTTGCTTCTTCTTTTAATTGCTTCGTTCGATTAAAAAGCTGGTGGCGTCCAATTTAATATTAATTGTACACCCCATCCCAGTGATAGTGTATAAAATAGTTTAATTGGTGCCGAATTCCACTCCCTGAGGTGGAGTGCTCTAGCCTGGGGCAGTTTTAAGTTACAAGAGGAAAGGGAAATAATTTATAAAAAATATAATTTTTTCACACAAATCCTAATCGATTCTATTTCACATCATGTCTATAAAACGTTTGATCGATGGAATTACGCAATGACAGCACAATTTCTTACTTCTTGTTTTTGTCAGTAGTTGTCATTCAAAAGACATCGTTTCCCGTATTTCGGTCCTAATCGAACAATCGAAATTAGTCTCCAGAAGTGTTTTCTCTAGAGACAGTCGCTTTCCTCTCGAACCTTATAATTTATTTTTCTTCCCCCTCTATGCAAATCATACAAAAAAAAACAACAGAAAATCGTTACAATAATTAAACTGTATTTGAACGTACGAACCTACGGCAATGGTAGAAAACAAATGAGCTCAGGTTTTATCTCTGAAGATTTGTAGCAGCTTGCGATAAGCAATCCAGCCGTGTTGCCAAATCATAAATATTTTAACAGGTTTAAGAAAGGTTCTCAACTAAATTTGAAATGTTGAAAATTGTACCAAACGTCTCACGAAACATATGAAACAAAGAGACAAGAATTTGACTTAACTGTGTAAGAGAGGATGCAGAGAAAAGAGGATTTCAATGTATCGGGTATTGGAATAAAAAAAGTAGGCGACTGTGTGTCAAAAGATATTCATTGAACAGCTTCCGAAGAAAAAGTTTAACGTAATCGATTTGAAGACACAGCTAGAAATCATTCTCAGAACATTCATTTCACCGCTAGGTAGCGTAACTAGCAATGATGGCTCGAAATTCCCAATTTTCTATTAAAAAAAAGTTCTAAGTAAAAACAAGATATTATAGGGAAGATGTGAATCACATATGGCATGGTCTGAACAGTAAACAAGTTTTAACATTTTCCTGAAATTTGAATAAAATTGCACACATCTAACAATTTATTGCAATGGAGACTAAAATTCTGCTGAAATGGAGGAAAACCGCATCTCAATATTTTTCATCAAGCTAAAGATATCATAAAAAATGGACGAAAATGAGTTATTTGACTGGATCAATCAATATCGAATGCACCATAATCCAGTGGAATAAAGTTTCACACATCAATAAGTTGAAATATTTAGACAAGAACTCAGGTAACTTGTAGAGTTTTAAAGGAGGTTTTTCTTAGCAGCCCAATATTTTTGAGTTGAAATACTTCAGCAAAAATGAGATGGACCATATTTACTGTTCACAATGCCTTTAACAAATGAAGAAACGTAAATAAACACAGCACGTTGTGTCACCATAATTTCCAGTTGATGCTTGAAGAATGTATAATCAATGTCGGATTTGCCATTCCAACTTTGTCACATACAACATATGTGAAAATCACCACTACCACATAATATGGTGCCATTTCCATGGACTATACCTCATATTTCTCTATTTTAAGTACGTTTTATTGGCTCCTTCTGATTTCAACCTATTCCAAATTTCATGCCCATTTCTGAAAGCAGATCACTTTCTTGGATTTTATCTTGGAATTATTGATCTTCCCTAACAATTATTTTAAAATATAGATAGATATATCAAACTTTTGTAGCATATATTTAGGTTAAGCTTCTCATAGTGTTCTCCTATAAGTACTGCTAATTTTGCTCTCTTGCGGTGAAATTAGAGAATCAAAAATAACTTCCATCTATTTCTCGTTGTTTTATTTTTTTCCAAAGTTGTTGATATACAACCGTTCACTTCTCTCTTCAAATAACGATTCGGCAACGTCTCTTGATTATACTCACGAGCTTGGTTTTATCGGAATTCCGATGGCAAGTAGCAGAAAGCCTAGCTTTTGGGTACAATATGGAAATGAGCAGAGACATTTCGCGTAATCAGAATCGATGGTGGGCCCGCGGAGTCAAGTTAAGGGATTTATTTGTGTTTCTATCAGATTACTAACGATGTTATGCAAAACAAATATCGATTTAGTACTGAATATGGAAAAGGTTATGAATATTGATGATACATACTTTGAACGTGAAGTCTGTCATTTCCGAACGAATAAAATTTTAAAAACACTTTTCAGGTCGAGATATATGTTTTATCTTGTAACATTATTCGTTGATGATGGTGGTTTATTTTGAGAGGCGCTGATAAATAATCAAGTACCAAAAAAATAAGAGACTGATTGATGGTAACTGAGTTCTTGTTTTTCTTTATTTTGGAAAATTATGGAAAATTCGAAGCATTCAATTCGGAAAAAAGCAGGGTTGTTTCTGGTAGCAAGAGATTGGTGAAATATTGAGATCCATATAACGTTGTTAGATTCTGAGTTTCAGTTCGGAGTTTTCTATTGCAAATGTTGGAAAGCTCCTCCAGAAAACAATATTTGGGTGAAAGTGCCGTTGAAGTTAAGGAAGAAGGCTTAAACGACTTGGAACTTCGAACTGAGCCTTCTTTGTCAATTTTATTTTCGTTCGATTGACACTGCAAGTGGTGACCTAGGAAAAGTGTAAAGAGGAATGGGAAATTAATCATGATGGCAATTTAGCAGCTTGATCGAGAAAAGTGAGAAGACTTGGATTGGGATGAAATTAGGGAATATCATCTAGGATTCTTTGGACAAAAATTTTCTTCTTGGTTTACATTGTCGAGATTTTGAATGGCTACGCTAAGAATGCGTTTATTAAATTTAGGAGTGCAGAAGTGTGTTCGTTGATTGGTTTATGATGGTTGAAGTTGAGAAGAGTGGTCGTCGTCATTCCTCTTTCGTTTAGTATCAGTTTTAATTCGGGGTTGGTTGTTGTGTGGATGTTTGCTTAACGTTGGTTTCCACTCTTTCTCACTGGTTTGCACCGGTATTTTTCGAGAGTTTTCTGAAAAGAAACCAACCAAGGTGCTGTCATTTTTGCTATATTTGTCGCGTTTTTAAGTTGTAGTTGACTCCAAATCAGCAGCTAATATTGTATTCTTGGCAATCTTTCCAAAAATACGAAAGCCGTCTGACGTCTAACGTTTTTGTCCTATTACATTGTTGTAAACTATTGAAAGGGAACGATAGGAGAACATCAGACATGGGCACCACCATGCTTTTTTACATTAGATGCCATTTGTGAAAAAACATGGCGACGTTCATGACTGATTTCCCACTACCGTTACCCCTCATAACAATGATATTATTATTCACAAACGAAGACGGAAACATTAAAGTTGGTATAAAAATTTACTGGTTTGGGATTTGAAGGGGAAAGACTTTGAACACAATTGATCAAAATTTTCGTACAGTTGATGTGAAGCAGAAATCGATGCAAAAGAATGGAATATAAATTTTTTTATTATTTTTATTCAAGCTTGTCACAAATGAGTATATTACAAAGTTTCTAGTGAATAACATGTGACAGTTAAACTTATATATGGATACGTTCATAAACTAACTCAGAGTAAGGATAGTTTACTCCGAAGAGTTCATAAATTTACTCTACCAGTATAGAGTATGCTTATATAAACGTTCAGAAACCTACCCGGAGTAAACTCTGCATACTCCGCTTTTTAATGGAGTATAATATACTCTGACAGTTATGACAGTTTGGTATACAGTAGCTCAGTTCAGATTAGTGCCCAGGTTATTTTTACTGATAATATTATCTATATTATTATTATTAATATTCAACTCGTCCATGGTTAATTAATTTCTATTTTCGGAATGAAAAATATAACCCCAAATTTAAATACACAACACAATGACATTTGATTTGCCTCCGGCCGGTGTATTCTCTGAACGGTTACTCCGAGTAATCAACCAACATTCTTTTCTAATCACGTGATCATACTCTTCTCTACTCACTGGAGTAAGTTTATGAACGTAGCCTATGAGGTAGGTAGGGCGAATAGTTTAAAATCTTCTAACAATAATACTCATTATTTTGAATTATAAATACTTTTAATTTCAATTTAATCTAGCACTAATCGGGGCACAATATTTTTTGTTAACCTGTCTTTCGCTAACACAAATAGATTCGAGGGTTTTCCTACACGTGAACATGCAACATACAGCTGCCCATGAGAAAAATATGGATTTTCCAAATCTAAATTACAAATGGACATCGTTTGGCCTTGAGACTTATTTATAGACATGACAAAAGCTAAACGAATTAGAAACTGTAACCTTCTGAAGGGTATGGTGGAATAATACTTACATGTATATAGTTTAATTAGAGTTTTGAACAACGAAGCATTAATAATTAAAAAGCAGGAATCATTTCACTGTATTATATTCACTATAATATGAATTTAATTTATACTTGCTAACACCAAAAATTGAAAAGGTAGAATTCACTGTATATCGTTTAGTACAAAATAAATTTAACCTATACCTCAGCCTAAGCAACATGTAGTGGTTATGCTATTAAATTGTAGCTTATATAAAACGTTTGACATAGCGCCATCTATTGAATTACTCACTCAATCCAGTCAACAGATGTCGCCATTTGTTAAAATCGTTTGTGACCGTCAAATAATAGACAAATAACTTGCAATAAAATAATATTGCGATCATAAATGGAGATGTAAGCTATCCTATCTTTCAAGTTAGATAAAACTGCACACGGTGTACAAATTTAATTAAAATCGGTTAAGTAGTTACGGAGTCGATCGCGGACAAACAACGTAACACGTAATTTTTATATATTAGGATTGGCTAAAGTATCTGGGAGATCTAAAAATGTTTAACATCACTTATTACAATTATATCTATCCATGAGAATCACTCGCCGCACACGGTACGGCATAGTTCTACCTACACTATTTTTTCATTGTTCTCCTCTTATAATTAATGTTCAAATAAATCAACTGTTACTAAATCATCGATACCTTTTTCAATTAATTAATCAAGAAAGGTAAGTGGGCGCCACCCTGAATAATATTAGTCGACTTGTTTTTCACCTCACAACTCTCTATCAACAAACCTGAAAATGTTGGAAGGGAAGGAATATGAACAACATTGTTAAATTCACAAGTTGTATAATGACTTTAAACTAATATCACAATGAATCAAAAAAAATACTGTTGTTGTTTGTTGAAGCACGTTGTTTTACCATCCTTATTTTCTTCGGGCAGGTCCTACGTGTCTGAGATGTCTCTACCTCATAGAAACTACTTCGTCCAGAAAATTGACAGGTACAAAGTCTCAGGTACAAATTTTCTCTCTCTATAGGAGAGAAGAATTGAAATATTTGACCAATATCAGTGTATACTGATCCTCACCAACGGAGATTATCCGTCGCACATTAAATGAAAAAATTTGCCTTTCAGCAGGGATCGGTGCAACAGGTTCTTGACGAGAATCACATGTTGGTAAGGAAAAAGGACTGGCTACTCGCCGTCCGGTAGATATTTAAATATTTCAATGATAGTGGCCAAATATAACGTTACATGATCCGATACCGCAAATTTCTTTCTTTGAACACCAACGGCCAAATTGTTTCTACGAACGCTTTTTTTAATGCGCATGCCTCTGACGGTTACTGATAGTTTCTGACTGTTCTACGAAAATATTATATTGTTTTATTAGGAGTAAAAGTATAAGTTTTTGTGGCGAGTCTGAATGTTTGATGGCCGAACGTTAGTGAGGCCGACAATTTCAGACGAGCCACAAAAAGTGCTTTTGCTCCGAATGAAACATGCTATTTTTTCCGCAAACGGTATCCAGGCTATAGAACTAATTAATATTTAAATAAAAATTCAAAGCGATTGCAACGAAGTTGATAAATTCAGAGAATAATAATTATAAAACTACGCACTACATTTCCGTGGTTACTGGTTTTGTGATTGCCAAGTCAAAAACAAATTTGACAGTTCAATAATATTTTATAATGTCAGAAATATTGTAAGTGATTTAAAGCAACAATTGGACTGTGCATTTTTGGTAAGTACTTGAGCATCAAAATTTCGTTTGTTGTAGTAAAGTGAACTGAAATTTCCTTTTAGATTATATTATGTCGGATTCAGAACCCAACTGTACACCGCCCGACGTTGTTGACATTGCTAAGGCAGCTACGAATGATTTAATTCCAACTGAGTCAAGTAGAGTTTATAATCATGCTTACGAAAGATTTCTCACATGGTGCAATGATAAAAACATTTCAAACTATTCGGAAAATGTGCTACTAGCTTATTTTTTTGAAATGACAACTAAATTAAAAATGAAGAGTATTATAATATTCTAACCTGCATAAATACAATCAAGTTTTTAAATACATACTACTTTTAGGTTGTTCTAATAATGGGCGTATCTGGAGCATGTAGATGCGATGAAATGGTGAACATGACAATAGACGATATAAAAGATTTAGGATCTGTTATTCATATAAAGATTCCTGATAGTAAATCTAAAAAGCCACGATCGTTCACAATTATTGGAGAAAATACAGAAAATATACTTCTTTACGTTCACAAGCTATGGAAAGCCGACGCTTTTTTTTGAAATTTCAAAAGGGAAAATGTTATCGCATGGTCATGGGAATTCATACAATTAGTAACGTACCCAAAACAGTAGCAACTTATTTAAAACTACCGAATTCAAAAGATTACACCAGCCATGCGTTAAGAAGAACTTCAGCTACTTCGCTTGTGGATGGAGGAGCTGATATTACTTGTTTGAAACGGCATAGAGGTTGGAGGTCGAGCACTGTCGCTGAAGGATACCTTGAAGACTCTTTGTCTAATAAAAAACAAACTGCAGAAAAAATCTTGATGTCGAATTCTTCTTCACTGTACCTAAATGCAGCTTCTCATGAGCGAAATTATGTCGACGTTGATGTAACAGAAGCAACAACAAGTAAGGAGTCACGGTAAATTTTGTCGATAAACTCTTCCAACTCTGCACAAAATTCGCTTGAATTGGAAGTGAATAAATCAGGTAGTGCATTAAATATGTGCGGTGCAACCTTAAATAACAGTAATTTTACTATTAATAATTATTATCGTTAATAAAGTTTAAAAGTTCAACTAATAATTATTTTCCCTGTTAAAAATTCTACTTTTTTGTACGACCGTCAGCGTACAAAAAAGTACTTTTTTGTCCGCTCACGGCCGTACAAAAAAGTGGCGTCTGTGAAATCATACTTCAACATCATGAATTGACGTTGATAATGTCTACTTTTTTTGACGTTTGCGGAAAAAAGCTATTTTTCATCAAAATAATATTATTTCTTGTGTCAAAAATTGTACATTGTGTCAATTTGGTTCTAAACATTTCTTAGCTAAATGAAGTTGTGATAGTTTTAGATTAAAAAGTAGAAATATAACTACAAGCTATGTTATTCTGATATTTTTCTGGGCGTGTCGTTATAAAGGAAACCAGTACTCACATGGAGATTTCTATACCCAATGTTCATATTTCTTTAAATTCAGATAATGTCTTCGCGTGCTAGAAAGATTTTAGAAATGTCCCTCTCCGCTGTCTATGCCAGTTCACTTCCAGTATATCTCGTAAATTTGGTTCAGATGTTTAGAATGAGTCTCCTGGCGAAGGGAAGACTAACCAAAAACAAAAATAAACTTAAAAAGAAAAGCGACATAACTCAAAATATTCCTCATTTTCTTATTCATTTTCAAAATTACATAGACTACTAGGGATGATTGTTAGCTACTTGGATAACCTTACACCTTGTGTGGTACACACTTTCCTACGATCTGACCTCATTTAGCTAAATTGCCGATGTAACGAAATTTCGGAATTTAAAACCGCATAGGTATTTCAAAATTTTGCAGATTCACAAATCTGGAACGTTTCCGTAGTAGATATGCATCGATTCAAATACAAAACGTATATTCTAATAACATTTATCACTCGACTTTATATCATATATCTATGTCTAATACATTTTTCCTGATAGCGTATATATTTAATATAGATCTAACCTGAAAATAAACGATACAAAATGTCGATGTTCGTTTCAGAAAATGCGATACGAAATATTTCTGCGGAAGCATGACATTTTTCTCGGTTGTGCATGCATTTTAAATGCAATTGTTAGACTTTACATCGATATGCATTGGAATGGACAGTTCCGATCCAGTTATTTTGAAACTCTTTTTTCCAAAATGCGGGTTTTATTATTCACTTATTAAAGAGATATTGCAACCGTAAAACGTTATTTTCTTACGTTAATAGCGTATAACGATGTTACTTTGGAATGAGAGCTGGAGTTAT
The DNA here is from genome assembly GCA_910591685.1 of Galerucella tenella. Lineage (NCBI taxonomy): Eukaryota > Metazoa > Arthropoda > Insecta > Coleoptera > Chrysomelidae > Galerucella > Galerucella tenella. The sequence continues at coordinate 26,665 of CAJUYH010002234.1, read as the reverse complement.
TGCATAACAAAAGCTGTTACGTTACATTCTTCTTTTTTAAAATCTTGGTGAGATTTTGAGTTTTTATTCTCATCACGTACTACTAAATTAAACTGCCAGTGCTGACAATGAAACTTTTAATTTGTACAATGAGTATAATAAACTACAAACCATAGAAAACATTCAATTGTTTAATTAAAAATCTACTGATAATAATAATTATACTGAAAAATCTCCTGACAATAAAGACAAGATCATTTGTGGAATAGGTGATAATGGTTCAGCTTTCGTGCTCTTGTTAATTCAGCATAATGTCTCCCCCCTTGCCTGCCTTCTCGAGAAGAAGAAATGAAATTGATTCAAGAAATTGAAAAATTCAAGCACATCTTGGAATGCAAGAGTTGCAGAACTGCTAATAAAGTTAGTAATGCAGAAAAGGTACCTATGTATTACAACTAAAACAAATTTTTTGTATGTATTTTATTTATTGTAGAATAAAAGCTTATATCTATATAATAAAAGTTAAATGAGAGGGTATTTGTTAATTCTATTTATTGGTCATTGTATACAACACAACTCTATGGACTTCACAACTTACTCATTAGTAGGTATAATAAAGTGATTTGCTCTTCCATTTCATTCAGTAGATACAAAACGGTTTGTTCATTGAGCTGAAACGTTGGTAAAAATCGAGCTCATATTTTCCGAAACAGTCTGTTTTTCCCTATACATTTTTGGTCTATTAATATAAATAAATTCTCCATTAGACGAAATTGTACTAGAGCTAGAGGTCTGAAAATTATTTATATTATAATGATCAACGACTAAACTAATACAAAACTAGCAAACGTCGGTGTTGGCAAATCACAAATATAAAAATTTTGAGGTTATATTGTAGTTAAATGACACTTTAGAGAGATAAAGTCGAGAAATCGACACTTCAACCTTAAAGGATACTTTGACTTTAAAGCATACTATAAATTGGTTATGAAATCAATAATATTTATTAAAGTATCTTTTAAACTTAAAGTATCCTTCATGTTTTTTTATGAAATCGGCCGTTAAATAATTAAAAATGTCATCCGCTATTTTAAAAAGACTGCGCATGCTCAGTTTAACGTTTAGCGTGTAACGTGTGTCAAAATTTATGTGGCTTAAAATCTCTCTATTAACGTATGGTTGAAAGCGCGCATGCTTATATGCCAAATTAACGTGTCCCCTTATAAGCAGAACCCATAAAATAACTTGCGATATCTCTCCATTATTTCTGTACATTATTATTTCTCAATATATTGAGCTCGGAGATACAGAGTTATATTGCTATCATTATCGTAATAATACAGCATGACTTCGTAACAGGAAATGGAGGAGATTTCTTTCTATATTATGAAATTTCTTGTAATGGTACTCCATATGTCTATTCGGTGATTTTCCAGTAGTGAATATTATGCAGATAGGAATAGCAACAGCTGAAAGGGACTTTCCCTTAAAAAACTTATCCTGTTTTGCCATGGTTTATGTTGATCACCCTACTCTACATAGAAAGTTCAGGAAGTAGCAAATACGTTAGTAACCGGATGGTTTCAATATTTATTAAGAAAAGGAACAAAAATGAATCTGTGTCGAATGAACACATATTTACAGTGCACGTGGCAGTGAAAACGGTTTCGGTGAAAACAGTTATCTGAACTTCAAATGGAATAAAAAATTACAGTCTGTACGGTCCCAAGAAAAACCGCATGTAAACAGAGACCACGCGTGATCTTGTATTGTTTGTGATTATTATAGCGTCAATACTATAAACATCATATCGTTCTCAATACCTCAAAACCTTAGTCACTTCCCCATGCCATCCATCCATCCATCCATCCATCCATCCATCCAATATGCGCGTGATTTTATTTACGTGCGGTTTTTCTTGGGAGCGGACCGACAGTAGATGGTTATTATGGTGGAGTGAACCACAATAATTGTAAGATATGGCATCAAGAAAAACATAAACCAAATAACAGTCTTGTGATCTATATCTGATCTTCCTACGAATGCTTCTTCTTACTTGTACGCAGCTTGTCAATCAGTAACAAATTTTCGAATATCTGAAAGAACTGCTCTGTTCATATTTCATGTTAAGTATCTCAGGAGGTGTAACGACAAGAAAAAATAATTCAGTCCCTGATGAGCAATCTGAACATTCATGGAAAGTTATATTCCAACATCTTTAAGAATGATAGCTACTTCTTATCAAATTTATTATAAATCTTAGTCCTTTTTTGTTGAGCTGAATCTTTTCAACAGATCATCATTCCCGATCTCAAAATGGTTAGACCTTTTATAGCAATTTTGAGGTTCCACCACATAATAATACTGCAATGGTTTTTGAAAAACTCCTTCTCACCACCTGAGTTTATAATTTCAACCAAAAATATGTCACAAAATATTCAAAAGTGTTTGCTTTTTAGATTAAGTCATTCTAACCTCGCTTTAAGCAACCGAATCCATCCGATTGAAACAACGTCAAACAAGGTTTACAAATTGAACCAGAATTAGGGCTGAACTTCATTTTGTACAATAAAATATCTCCTTAAAGGTAGCTACAAATTTGAGCATCTCTTGAACTAAGATAAAACAATTGGGCCTGAAACGTGAAAAAATGTTAAAAATAAAATTAGTATCTTTTCATTGGTAGATTTATTTTGTTGGGAGCAAAGCTAGTTTCTGTTTATAGAGTTTCCTTTCCAATTACTCTGTTAGTTATTCATTTATGTTTATGTAAATATATAATTTTGTGGTGTTTAGTTTGGGGTTCATTTCTGCTTTAATTGGCTGGTAGGAACGTATATCTGGAATCTCTTTCGAATAAATTGTGGAATTGGATTAAACTGAGGTGATTCATACGTAAACCGTAATAACAAAATATGATTATCAATCGATAAATTGTCACTTGATTAGATATTAATCTGTGCATTTGTCGTCGGAATGATTTTCCCCACGGAGATTGAGACCATTTCTGTAATGATATTATAAGCTCATTCGCGTTTCATCATTCATAATGAGACAAACGCCAAACATGATTTTGGGCTGTGGAATTTTCGGTTTCGTATCGCTTATATTTTGACTAACGGACACGTGCCGATATTGATGAATATTTTGGTGAGCGTCACTAATATTTGAAGGAAGATTAATAATTATTTCAACAAATACTTAACATGAAGTTTTGTTGAGGTTTTTCCTCTGCTACCTTATAATTTCAACTTCATTTATTGAATGCAAATACAGAGGTTTGTTCACTATATATTGGAATAATAACTTATGAAGTTTCTTTGAGCCGTCACCTGTCACCTGTCACCTGTTGACCGCTGCAGTGGTTACAAACAGCCGAGTATTTGAGTCCTGCTTTTCTACAACCGCAGTTGTTGGTACAACCTTTCTTGCAGTTGCAGGAGATCATATTAAGCAGGGTTTGAGGAGCTGGTGGTTTCGTCATCAGTTGCGGAATGAGGCCTTGTTCACTTCGAATCCAACCCCAATCAAGAGGATTCTTCTCGTTTCCCAGCCACTTCTGTACCTGAATTGAGCAGTTATTTGCTGTCCACATAAAAAACAGTTTTCTCCGAAGTTGAACTGCTCAGTTGAGCTTCTTGTTGGTCTCGCTGACCTCACTTCGTTTTCCCCACGTTGCACAGCTGCTTTTATTATTTTAGGATTAGTGTATCTTTTTTGGCAAGCACAATGCACTGAAATCTCGTTCACTTCCTTCAGTAAACGAGGATCCACGGAGACTGTTACACTTTCCATCACGTTATTGTTATTGCTCCACTTTCGAACTGAACGCGCCACGTAAGTCTTACAACGTATTTAACTCGACAGAATAGATGTGAGCGGACTCGACTGACAAACTGAAATTCGGTAACAAACGGGATCAAGGCAAACAGGTGCAATATTCAAAGCACGTTTTACAACAGATTTAATTATTACCTACCCAAAAAGTTCTAATAGGTAATAATTTACACCTGGAAGCGATTATTTTAAATAGGTACAAAATACAAATAGGATGTTACCTGAGTTTTATGAGGTTATGTATTCATGCAAAGATTAAAAATGACATTTAGTACGTATCTACCGCATCAACTTTGAACAGCTGTATCTCAGGTGCTATTGGGTATAATTGAACGAAATTACTGTAATTTCGTTGTGAGATTAGCCATTCTTCACATTATAATGATAAATTTTCCGTTAAATACTCTCTTAATGGTTGAAATTGACAAAAACTATAGTATGTACAAAAAGTACGAGGAGTAATAAACCCTAATTAAGTATGCAAAACCTTTACAGGGAGCACCATGAAATTTTTGATAAATCTCTTACTTTAAATTACATTTCCTCCGTAAATCTAAAAACCAGGTAGATCGACCCCGTATTTGTTTCAGTTGTAGCAAAGTTTAGGGTTTCTTCATTGTTAAAGGATTAGCAGATAAGCAATAACGCAATGCAGTGGTGTGTATTTTGGGAAAAAAATACGTTTTAAATTATAATATAATAAAAAATGAAAAGAAATAATTATTGGAATACATTTATTACTTACATTTTATTCTATATCCGACTCGGAAGAGGAAGAATCGTTGTTGACATTAATAATAATAGGGTTGATTAAATCATCACAAATATTGTCAATTTTCCACATATTTGCCTCTACTTTGATAACATGCTCGATACAGTTTGTCCAATTTTCCTTACTAACATGACTTACAGCACTCTCAAACAATTTCACAACATCGTTTATTTTAAAAGTAGTATTTTTTTTCCAACTTCCCCCTTTACCTGAGCCCATATTAATTCTATGGGATTAAGTTCATAATGATAAGGGGGAAGTCGAAGAACTGATATACCACGAGAAGAAGCCATTTCTTCTACAATGTAGGTTTTTGTATTCATTCTTGTTCATTTTTGCAATTCTGTAAAGTTCTTTCCTTAGTGGATCTTTTGGAAACTTAATATTTTTCGAAATAAGCCACTCCAAAAGCTCCGCTTTACGCCAACGACTTGTGGGCAATGCTTCTCGTAACCGTGAATGGTAACTTGCGTTGTCCATAACAATAACAGCCCCTTTTGGAATCAGATCCAACATTTGAACAAACCATTCTTCGAAGACATCCCCATTCATATCTTCGTGATAGTCCCCCGTGCGTTTTGAAATAAAAGTTAATAATCCACCATCAACAAAACCTTCAGAACTTCCAACTTCCCACATACCTCTATCACTTTTTTTTATTAAAATTAGTACATCCCGTTACCTCTGACCTAAATCGTATATTCTTTAGCATAGCTGCAACTCATTCGTTCAATACAAAATGTACCTTACGGTATACCCTCTTAAAATATATTTTGGTACGTCTATGAAATCTACTTAAATGAATGATTTATTACTCCTTGTTCTTTCTATATAGACTTTTAAAAAAAAAATCTAAAATTTTTATTTTTTTTGGAAATGTTGCACAAGTTTGAACTGCCATAACTCAGAAACTATCCAACCTACAAGGACGAAATTAGTCTCGTTTTCTTGCAAAATTTGTTTGCTTGGAGATTGTATATTGCTATTTTTGCCGTAATATCAGTTCTTGGTGGTTAAAATTGGCGAAACCTGAAAAAAGTTGAAAAATTGAAGGTTTTTGAGATATTCAACAATGATCCGGAGGGCTTTGGAGGTCGAAAATTTGGATTTGCCACTTCACCACTTCATCAGATACAACATATCAAAAAATCAGAACTACCTTATTTCATGCAAGGCAGCACCCCTATTTTAGTACGATTTCCATGGACTATTATTAGTCATGGCGCCAAAAACTTGTGCAATTCGTGGCTGTCATTCAAGTGATGGATAAGCCACATTAGTGTACATTGTTAACTCCCAGCATCATTGCACTTACCAAAAAAAGATACTTAAGTAAGCTACTGATAATAAAGTAATATTTCCTATTATATCTAAAAAACCATGTCGCATTTAAATAATCATTCATAAAGTGGAAATATGCATGAAAATCAAACACAAAAAGAGTATTTCCCATAATATATTTAGCATTGTACATCACCGATTGAGATTCCCACATGACGTCACACGCTGTCGGCTACATTCGCAAGAACATACCGTGAGTAAGTGTATCGTGCATATGAGAGTTTTTTGTTTCCCCCAATTGGATAATAAAATGTACGCCTCTGGTTTGTTTACGCTTCAACGGAAGACGGCCATATTCAGAAGCCACGTTGGTCGATGATTCTTTATACTGTTATGTTCTCTCCTCTTCCTTTTACCTCGTTGGGGCACGTACATCTCCAAAATGATGAGAATTCGTCAAAGCTTATGAGGTTGACGGACAAAGCCACACGCAGACTTTTCTACTACTGGCAGCGACTGCTTGGCAAATGTGCGGATGAGAAGCCACCGACAAAAACCACCAAAAAGTTTCAGTATCGATGCTGATTGGTTAAATATAAAGTTTCGTGCTGGAGAATGTATTTTGGATTTGGAGAATCACAATATAATCAATGGTAACTTTTTCAGTTGCATAACACCAAGTTTGAAATGAAAATGTTTTTTCCATGTATAGGAAATTGAATTTCGAGACTTCCACCATTTAAAAGTATAAATTTATAATTTATATTAAACTTAGCAGATTTCTCATTGAATCATTAAATTACGAAACGTTTTCATCTTAAAACTTTTCCAAACGTTGAAGCCCCACTTGGAGCTACTTAATTAATATTATTCACTGACGGTTATTTTCCCTAAAATGAATGTCTTAATTTTTGATTTTCTCATTCAATATAAATTAAATTTTATGTTTATTCAAAAATTTGCTTGAGCGCAGGTGTTTGGTGATGACTTGAGCATAAAATTGTGTCGAGAGTTTATTTTGAATCCATTGCAGTGATTAACTTTCTAAACTTCTCAGTTGGACTTGCAAGTTTTCTTAGTTATGGAGCATTTATAATAAAATGAAAACTGATTGAATGTTGAACTAAAATACACGACAAGCTCTGTTTAAGACGAATTACTTTTCTAATAGTGATGGCATGTGTCAACAAAGTTATCAATGCGAAGTGGATAATTATAACTTTTGCAAGTATTTCATTTAAAAACGTTGTCAAAGCGATTACACTGTATCCTGTGTACTTATTTATAGTCAATATTTTTTTCCAACTTTTTTTTGCCTTGGCTCTTATCAATAAACTGTAAACTATGGGTATACGGTTAATATTCTAGTCGGAGAGCAGTGCTACTGTTATTTTTGCCAATAAGTCTTCTGACTGGGTACGTTGAAGTTATGCCTTCACGATGATTATAGGCAGTGCAATTGGAGCAATTGCGTTGAATACTAGATGGTCCCAGCAAGAAGTTAAATTGTCTCAAACCGTTATCAGTGGAGCATGGAATCGATATGCTGCAACTGGAAATGCAGAGTATACAGATGAAGGAGAACGACAACGAGCTACAAAATAAGCTCAAGACCATTCAATAGTCCTGTTCCAACATTCATGGCTTCTAGAACCAACAGCTTCTTTATACAAGCTACTAGACTGGTTATTTCTAGCCATACTATCAGAAACATGCTGAAAATTTGTAATTTGAGCGCAAGAAGACGTCCTACATACACATACCCACGGCTAACGTCGGCGCAGCGTGCATGCAGACATCGGTGGGCTATGAGGTACAGCAATTGGAATATTGAAGATTGGAGGCATTGTTTCTTCTCAGACGAATCACGATTTTGGTTGCATACGTCTGATGGTCGAATTTCAGTATTAAAAAAAAAGGTTTGCGGTATAATGCAAATTCAATGGCGCCAATCAGACTAAGGCGTCTATTCTATAATATTTTGCTTAGCAACGGTTTCGTTCACAAACGATCGGAAGTGTGAAGGAAAAATTTTGAAACGTTATTCTGTATTTTTTCGTTGACCACTTTCTGATGTTAACGATAGTTGGAGTTTTCAAATGGGTAGTAGAGCAAAATATCGCAGCGTTGTAAATTACATTATAATTAAGTGATGAAGAACGTAGCTAAGATCCACTCTATATAAATACATATCCGTTAACGTTTTCAAAATCTACACTACCATATATGTTATTCAACATACTGCACAAACATCTAAATGTAGATAATAAAGGACTGTGATAGTTTTTTTTAACGTTTTTCATGTCAATATTTTTACCAACTTTGAAATAGTTTGCAATGTTACAACGTTGTTCAACTTTCAACTGCAATTTGAGGTTATGGCTCTTTGTTATGGTTAGATAAAGGAAAAGCTTAGCTGAGGCATTGACGTTTATATGTCAATGAGTTGAGGTTACGAAGTTCTTACTTGAAAATATCCCATCAATACCTATGTAAGAAAAAATAAACATTTCTTTTCGAATATCAAATAATATCTACACCGTACCACCGAATAATCTCAAACAATTTCCTTTATTTTCACCGAAATAATTAATCTCATTACAAAAAAAGACACATTTTTATAGCCAAAGTGACGTTTCTGGCTGTCGTTCATGAACGGCGATTTCTAACGAAGAATTCGTTAGCATTTTGGATACTACAGCCAGAAACGTCACTATGGCTATAAAAATTTGTCTATTTTTGTGATAAGATTAAATATTTCGGTGAAAATTATGAAAATTGTTAAAGAGGAAATTGATCGGTGGTACGGTGTAGTTATTTGATATTCAAACAAAAATATTTTTTTTTACATATTGATGGGATATTTTCAAGTAAGAAATTCGTAACCTCAACTCATTGACATATAAACATCAATGTCAATGTCAATGCCTCAGCTAAGCTTTTCCTTCCATATAACAAAGAACCATAACCCCAAATTGCAGTTGAAAGTTGAACAACATTGCAAACTATTTCAAAGTTGGTAAGAATATTGACATGGAAAACGTGAAAAAACATCACAGTCCTTTATTATTCACATTCAGAGGTTTGTGCAGTATATTAAATAACATAGTAGTGAAGATTTTGGAAACATTAACGGATATGTATTTATATAGAATGGATATTAGCGATGATCTCCATCACTCAATTATAATGTGATTCAAAAATCTGACAACGCTGTAATAATTCGCTCTACCACCCATTTGAAATCGTCCAGCTTTCGTTAAGTTCAGAAAGTGGTCAACGAAAGAGATACAGAATAACGTTCCAAAATTTTTCGTTCACACTTCATATCGTTTGTAAACGAAACCTTTGCTGAACGAAATATTACAGAATAGATGCCTAAGACAGAAGCCATAACTAGTATATTACAGATTTTGAAATAAAACTGATCCAGTTGATGGGGAAATTACCAGTACTGATACATAAATTGTGTAACAAACATTATAAAGCAAATGATTACATACTTCTACAACTAGTTATCCATGGCTCACAACTCTGGAGAGGTCTTTGCTGACCTTTCAATAATGCTCCGTTGCCATATATCCGTAATCTGAGTTCATTGAATGATTACTACATTTAAATAATATGACATGGCAACATCTATAGAATTTGGCGAAATAAATTGATAAATTTTGACATTGTTCATGTACGCATAGAATAATACGTCTGATCACTCTTCTAGTATGTTCATTGTTCATAGGTTTGAGCTTTTTGAATGTGTTTAGTCTATTTGACGGTTTGACAGTCCAATTGACCTAAATTATTATCTCCCAGTCATTCATGGAATGAGCATATTTATTTTTTTCAATCCTTCCCAGCTCCACTATTAACAATTTCTTGAATGAACTGGTCTAGAAGCAAAAGTATATTTTAAAACTCCCACTTAAATTGACAAGTTGAGATCGAACATCCATTATGCACATCTAACACGTAAATCTCATATCAGTACTAATGACTGAGAGTACACGACTTTTGTCAAGGGTCATTGCGTGTCACGGTCCGTTGCCGCCCTACGGGGCTAATGGGCCGGAGGTGGCGCTACCTCCCACAAATACCCTTTCATCAGAACCACATAAATCCACCAGTAAAGCGAATCAATTTAACACGTACGTGCATGTAAAAGTAGTTAGCGCAAGAATTGAATTAGGGTTTGAACGGGATTTAAACTTCGGGCTGGTTGCCGTATTTCGATACGTTTAAAATAGTAATTGAACGAAATTAAAATTGAATAACGAAATGATTCGAGTGGTTGTTGAAAAAGATCGATAGTATATATGAATAGCTTTCCAAAATAGTATATTTTAGTACGAATCCGTGTAGGTGAGAATGGGTTTGTGGTAAGTGGGTCTTAAAAGACACACCTGGAAAAAATTACCACCAGGGCAACTAGGTTTTTCTGGCAATGCAGAAGAGTTATGGGCAAAAACCTGTGGAATACGACCTGGGGTAATTGATTCACTGGCCTCACAAAACTGTGATAAAGCCAACGATCACCTATGGAACTGTCCTCTGCAATCCAAAGACTTCTTGGTATTCCCACTGCGCGAGTGAACATCATCATCCCATCTAGGGAACAGGTGATGCACCCAAGTAATTCTGGAGAAATAATCTGGTTCACCGATGGTTCCAAAATAAACCATGGCACTAAGGCTGATATAAAAGGACCTAGAACGATAATGATCTTTATCAGAAGATGATATATGTCGAAAAAAATATTGAAATATTCAGTGACAGCCAGGCTCGGCTGAAAGCTATCAGACTAGGTCTAGACTGATCAAAAACTGTGAAGAGGCAACAACGTTTCTTCAATATGGGTGCCAGCACAAGACGGTAATGCAGGTAATGAAATGGCGGACCAGTTAGATAAAGAGGGTTCTTGAGGTCCTGAACCGTTAGACAATTGAAGACAGTTACCTACCCGGTGATTGGACACTGCAACCTGAGAAGACACCTGCGCAAAATGGGCACAAAGTTGGTGAACCTATGTACAGGATAAACACTTACTCATATACTCTGCTTCTGCAAGAACTCAGACAGAAGCAGTTTTTTCGGGCCGAGATGGGAAACTCATGTTCGACTGGGTCCTTAACCAGTACCCAGACAGTGTTGGACTCATCCCCACGGAGATGCCTACCAACCAAACGCACCTCAAACTCACCGTTACTCTCGCCTTGGAATCACTACCCTAGCATACTTCAAGACGGGCGGCGGTCCCTCACACACTCTCCTTTTTCTTCCTTCCATCACTCCTACCTCTCTCATGCCATAGCGAGTCCTTTTCTTCTCCTAATCAAGCTCTCTACTACGCCACTTATCTCCATCCATTCTTCCTCGCCGCTCAACATAATCTCCACCATATTCTCCCAATACACCGCCTCTCCCAGTTTATTCTCTAACTTCTTCAAAACTTCCCCATTCTTCCAATATCTAAACACATGTCCCACATCATCATCCACTTCACATCTCTCGCACACTCCAGTCTCTCTTTTCCCAATCTTGTGGAGGTAACCCACTCTCGACCCATGCCCTGTGAGCACCTGCGTCAAGAAGTAGTTCACCTCTCCAAATTTCCGATCCACCCAATTTCTCCTGCTCCCAATCGCTCCTTTTAGCGCGCCCTCATACTCATCCCACCTCTTCTCCATTTCCTCATCCATCCATTCCTGTACTTCCTCTCTGCTCGCACCCCCCCCTAGCGTTTCTGTCTGGCTCTAGCCGTCAAGTCCAACGGATACGACCGTGACAGCACTGCTGCTGCCAGTCCACCCACTGTCCTGTACGCCTGCACCACCCTCAGAAGTATTCCTCTCTGCATCTGCAGAAGTGGTCTAACCCTCGCATTCACCCCTGCTTTCTCACCACACACTTCCGCGCCATACAGCATACTCTGCTCTAGCGTCCTAACAATTATCCTCCTCTTCCATTCTCCCGGTCCTTTCACATTACCCATCAATCTCCCCAGCCACGCTGCCCTTACTTTTGCCTTCTGTGCAGCCTTCAACACATGAGTTTTGAAGGATAATTGGCTATCCAACAATACCCCCAGATATTTCACCGCTTCCTCCATCCGAATTTTCTTTCCCTTCACCATCACCCCCACATCCCTTGACTTGCTCCGCCCCTTCACCATTAGATTCACCGTCTTATCCTCAGCCACTTCCAGTCCACACCGCTCTATCTTTTCCACAATCTTCCTACACATCCTCTCCGCCTTTCTTTCTATCTCCACCTCTCCCTTTGCCGTACATACATCGTCCGGAAAGACGGCAATTTGGAGATCTGACAGTCTTAGTCTTACCATCTCAGTACTAAATCTGTCGAATCCAGTTTAGAAAGTTGCGACCAGAATTTTAATGGCTGCTTCCCGATCAAGCTTCACCGGGACACTTCTCAGTGGAACCTCTGGTCTTCCTCTCCAGCTCCAACGAATTTACCTTAGTCTCTCTCAGGTGATCAGTAAATCTTCAAATCAGAGTCATGTCATCCAGTTTATGACAACACTCTCTCCAATCTCCTTTTTTGACTACAAAAAAGGAAAAAACGCAGATCCACCTCTTAATGACGGTTGAGCATGAAAGAGGAGGAAACAGCTTCTCACATTATATTCAATTTGTGTTTATCGTATATGCTAGCTTATGATTACATATCTAGTACAGATTTCAAAGTTTTGGAACTTTCAAACATCTGTATTTATGCAGTAACAACTTACACTCACACTTCAAAGAAGTTTGGGTCTACTGAATTTTTTGTTTCCACTCACTGAACTGCTAAAAGTTATATTTTCACGACGTTATTTCATGGCTGGCTTGTGTAGCGTTTTTTTATAACTTTTTCAAAGATTATCGTTTCCCTTGAGATAAACCTTAGCTTTACATGTTGTATAAAATATTTTTAAATTAAATTTATACAATGTGCACAAAGACCAGCATCTTCTCTCATTTGAATTCAATTTGCTGCACGACCCGATATACATACTTACTTTGTATGTTGCTAACAGCGTTTTTGACGACTATATAAACCAAGTTACAAACAGACGTAGAGTTGCAACATGCACTTGTGACGTCTATTGTCATTTTCACGGTAGTGATATAACATGAGCTTTTCCAGGCATTTTCTTCACAAGTGATTCCCAGTAGGCGAATCTAGCTTTTGATGAGACATATCAATATATTTGTGGCTGAATGGACCGCATTGCATCGTGTTACTTCCAAAAATATGTGTAGATGCACTAGTTATGGATTTGGGTCAAACTATTTACCTAAATTAAATAAAAAGTTAACAAACTGCTGGATTCGACGGTTCTTCTCAAAAATATCCTAATGTTTGAACAGTAATGAGACTGCACACTATAGAATTCACTCGTCGACAGCATATAAAGTAAGGCTCACGGTGTAATAGAGAAGAAGGTGCGTTACCGCACACAACCAATCAAAATAAACTTCCAGAACGTCGCCATATTGGAAACTCAGCCGATCAGAAAATAACGCGCGAAATCAACCGCATGACAAATAACTGAGTTTGAAACGGAAAAAAGAGACAAAATATGTATTTAAAAATAAAGACACTCACTTAATGTTCCAATGTTCAGAGTTCACAATACATTACAAAAATGAACGATTACAATAAGTAAGATTTTGTTGTGTAGGTTCATAGTTATGACAATCATGACAATATGGCGGCGTTTTGGATAGTGCGCAGAACATGACGAAAATTCGATTACCCACGACCCCCCCCCCCCCCCCCCCCCCCGCAATCAGTCAATAACTCACAGTTGGTATCAATGTGATGACGTCTATTACGCACTGTGAAAAAAACGCACAGCTTCGAAGTAAATCGCACAGCTTCCTTAGCAACTGTCAATAGACGTCGCCATTGTATTCAAAATTTACTATTCGAAAACATTCGATATGGCCATGTTCAACTATGAAAAGCCCAAATGGCTAAGTATATGTATTGATTATAATTGAACTTTTGATTTTCAACAATATATTAATAATGATTAAACGTTAGTTCTTCAACGTGCTTCTTCCATTGGTAATAGAGTAATAGAGATGGAGTTTACCAAGCACCTCCAATTATGTAACTGTTATTCCTTATGCTTCTTATAAATACAAGTACAAGTAGGTCGTAGGTAAAGTAGAGCACGTAACTCGTGTTGTAAAGCATTTTACCTACGACCCCCCCTGTAATCAGTCAATAACACACAGTCGGTATCAATGTAATGACAGCTATTACGCACTGTAAAAAAAACGCACAGCTGTAAAGTAAATCGCACGGCTTCCCTAGCAACATCTTAGCAACTGTCAATAGACGTCTTCATTTTATTCAAAATTTACTATTTGAAAACATTATGTATGGCCACGTTTAACTATGAAAAGCCCAAAGGGCTAAGTATATGTATTGATTATAATTGAAAAATGGACTTTCGATTATCAACAATATAATAATAATGATTGAACGTCAGTTCTTTAATGTGCTTCTGTCATTGGTAATAGAGTAATAAAGATGGAGTTTACCAAGCACCTCTAATTATGTAAATGTTACTTTTTATGCTTCTTATAAAAAATACAAGTACAAGTAGGTCGTAGGTAAAGTATAGTACGTTACTCGTGTTGTAAATCATTTTACGCACTCACTTTTCCATTCGTGCGTAAAATGCTTCTTACCACACACGTTACGTAATATACTATGTCCGTGGACGCACACCTTCTTTATTACACCATGGTAAGATTTTGGTCAGCTGTCGACTGTCCCATTCTTGATTCGACTTCGTTGACATATCTTTTGACAGTTGACACGTGGTATCGATAATTGGTCTTCCATTCGATTGTTTCTAAAAAAATACAACTACATCGGCATGGACACGCGCAATGAGGGCTCTTGTTTTTGTTGATAGTGAGTGGTGATATATTACTAACAATTTTTGTAAGAACAGGCCTCACATACGAATGTAACTGAGAAAGATGGTGAAATGAAGGAAATGATGTCTTAGGCTTGGTGGAGAGAAAATATAATTTCTAAATAAGCTCAGGTCACCCTTATGCAGAGAATCACGTTCCATTTAAAGTAATTCCTTCAAACTATATGATGTCATTGTAGCCTGATTATTCAAAAAGTAGTAACTATTTTGATACTGATATTTTGTTCCAATTCATTGAAAAGGGATCTTCTCGATTAGTTCTTTCACTAAGCTATTATAGTTTAGTGGAAGTCTTAACCAGAAGAATTAATAGACCCGAGAGTAATCGGCTGCGTTATAATGTTATGTGTGTTGTGTGTTGTTTAACATGATTGCCAGGGAATTTAGTTGAAAGATGAGATTTTGCAAACATATATGATGAAAATCAATGCGGTCTGATTTTCGTCGTTAATGAGCAAAAGCTGAAATACATTCTCATTGATATTCGATGGCTCCTATGATAATTGAAACTAATGAATTTTTGATCAGAACACGTATCACAGTAATCGGTACTGTTGATTTTAAAGCACTACATGGTATTAAGTGCGTCAAATGCAGATATTTGAAGTATGTGTATCGGCGATACTCAATAAACCACGATTTGTTTTATGTTACTATATATATGCTATGATACTTAACGAATAATCAATCACAATTAAAAGGCCACAAATTGTACAAAATATGTATAATTAACATCGGGAAAGCTTTGTAGTGTTATCAATGGAAACCAGAATAACATTGTACGATTACTTGATAATGAAATCTGATTAAAATAATGGTTCACAATAAACCACCCCATAATTCATCTCCAATTTCTAATTTTCTTTGGTCCTGGTAAAATAATTGATAAGTTCCAGATACTCGGATATTGAACTGTTTGTTCTTCATAAAAGGATAAAGATGGAATAGCATCCTTCCACACTCAAGTTTCACAGCATCGACTCTCTTCCACCACATTTCTCATTATTTTATTTGAAAGTCCATATATTATTTCTTATTTTGCTAGATGTTTTGAAAATTGAATCATTTTTATTCCATGCAGTTAAGATGTTTTTTAGGGTAGAGGACACTGTTTTGGATTCCTGATCGTTTGTACTCAGGTGTCTTGAGGTGAGAAAGTGAGCTATCCATCTCTTCAAATTTCCTCTGATACCATAATGTTCAATCTTATGTAGTAATCTATGCTCTGGAACCCGGTCAAAAGCCTTAGAAAAATCAAGATAAATAACGTCTGTGGGTAAACCGTTATCAAAGGCTATAAACCAATCATTTTCACACAACAAAAGATTTGTTAAAGTTGAACGTCCTTGTATGGAACCATGCTGCAGAGATAGGAGAATATTTTGTTGAAGAAGAAAATAAAACATTTTGTCACATATAATTGATTAAATGACCTTGCAAACAATAGGGACAAGGCTGATTGGCCCATAATTGCTTGGGTCAAGTTTATTGCCTTTTTTGAATATGGGAGTAACTGAGGCAGTTTTCCATATCGGAGGTAGTGTGTAAGTCTTGAAAGAAGCATTAATTATACGAGATATAGGATGACATAGAGCCTTGGCACATGATTTCAAAATATGTGATGATATATTGTCCAGACTAGGTGATGAGTTGGATTCTAGTGCCTTAAGTTTATCTTCCACCTGCTGAGAATCAAAGGAAGCATTTATTCTGTTCACAGAAATTTATGTCAATGGTGTAGTTGGATCTTCTTGTGTGGATAGAATAGAAAGTATTCGGAAGTAGTAGTGCTGATTCTGCATTGTTGGCACATTTATCTCCAGTTTCGTTTTGTAGGAGGGGTACGGAACATACTTTTGATGTCAAATTTGATCGGATGTACTTATAAAACTTTCTACTATCTGCACTAGCAAAAATTGTTTCTTGATAATTACGTTTTGCAATATTAATTTCGGTACTAAGATTATTGAAAAACTGACGATGAGTAGAAGAGTCACTTGGATCATTGGTTCTCTTAAATTTTCTCCATAATTGTTTTTTGTGTCTTATCATAGACAAAAGTTGATTATTTATCCATGGTTTAAATTTCGCTTTTTTAATCATTTTTTCTTTAGTGTACATTTTTATGCAATTGGTAACAGTACTTTGAAATAAGTTCCATAGTCTTGGATCAGATTCAGAAGAAAAAAATATCTTCCCAATTTATGTCATTCAAATATGAAAATACGCTATTGTAATTTGTGTATGAAAAAGTACTTTATGGAAATACTCCACCACTAAAGATATAATGTCGGAAGACTCAGTATGCCTTAATAACTCCCCAGATAATTATTTTTTCCTGTGTAAAATGCTTGGAGCTATCAGCTTGTTGTCCATTAGATGAAGATATTTCATATTTGAGGTTATAATAAATGATCACAAGAAGGCAGACCCCATATTTTCCCAGTATTTCCCATATATTTAGCATTGTACATTACCGATTGAGATTCCCACATGACGTAACACGCTGTCGGCTACATGCAAAAGAACATACCGTGGTAAGTGTATCGTGGCTTAAGCCAACTGAGCCACGGCGCCAGCTAATGTATTTGCTCTAGTAGAACATTTCAAACAATGAGCGTGTTAAAAACGATATAACTTCATGAACTTTCTCTTTCTCATGAAAAAAGTTCAACATTTGATAACACCATTAGGTATTGGCATTCGTCCTTGACAAGTGTAAAAAATTTCTAATTAATCTGTTTGTTCAAATTGGGACCAAATCAAGTCTAAACAGTTGGTTACAAACAAACATAAAATCAAACAAGCAAACAAACAATAATACAAACATAGATACCTAAAAGTGAAACTAAGCGTTTTAAAAAACTCACTTTTATGTAGTGCGTAAATAATGTCTTCAAATTCAGCATATTATTATAAAATTTGTTCTAGTCGAAGAATTCAAAGGAACCAACTGAGCGAATTGAAGTCTAAATTAGTTCCTCAACATAAACGTTTCATTTTCTCATAGTGGTACATTATTAGCTTTCAGTTTAAATTTATACCACAAAGATGGCGTTTTAAAACCAAAAGCCTTCGTTTCAGAGTGTGGTTGAACATAAGATTTCCTGTAGAAGCTCTGGGGAGATAGATATTCGAGTGGATGTGTAAAGATTAAGAATGGGAGACACGAATACAGGGACGGTTTGATATAAATATCTGCTGAGCAAGAATTTAGTTACTCCGTGTTTGAATAATTCAGTAATTTTCACGTTTGGTATTCGTTTCCAAATATTCTGATAACATTTTGAAAATATAGCGGCAAATAAATTGATAAATGTTTCACACCAACCAATCGAGATGAATAAGTAGTAGACACCTAACTTAGTCCACATCTGGTTCCTTATCGTGGATGCATGACTAAAGCTGATACGAACCAAATTATTCTTAAATGATATCACCAAGTCTGGAGACCAAATAATGACTGAGTTACCTCGCCTTGGTTTAAGTGTTCGACACTCACCTGGTGGCTTTGAGATGGAACATCGAGGAGCAGCAGTATTGGTAGACGCAAATGTTCCTACAAATCAAATTTTCGAGCATTGGTAGCTATCAAAATCAACTAAATAAGGGATATTTCTCAGTCCCACGATCATTTTTTGGCATTCTAAGTTTGGCAAACATATATCTCTATCTAGGAAACCCTCAAGTTCCAGTGAATACACCGAGAGAAAAGTTATTTACAGACAAATAAACTGATTTGTTTGACCCCCCTTTGATTGAAACTAACATTACTTATTTATTATTGAGAAGCCATATTAACGTGAAAATATTGGGAAATTTTGATATAAAATAGTTATTTGTTTTACTAGGCATAAAAGCACAAGATTTAATGCCGCGGCTGGTGTTTCAAAGCCGAGCGTAGCGAGGCTATGAAACCAGCCAAGGCATTAAATCTGCTTTTCTGCCGTGTGAAACATATAATTTTTTCTTCAAATTTGTTCCAATTCCACGCAATAAAACCAGTTTAGTATCATCAGCATCATTTTGAGTTTTCTTAGTGTCATTGTCAATTTTAAAAACCAGTTTGATTCAAATTATTACTTGGAAGGTTGCCTGGCAACGAACTTTTTCTGCCTAGGCAGTAGAAGTGGACTTTTTCTGCCTGCCAAGTGTCATTAAAAGGCCGCTTTTAATGTCATTTGGAGAAAAAAATATTTCAATATTACATTATATTATAGGTAATATACAATACAAAATAATACTGTACAATATAAAATAGCATAATACAAGCATAATATTAATTAATAATAAATAATAATAATATCAAGAATAACAATAACAATTCTTACGATGTCGCATGATGCACTATTGTTTTTTGCTACATTGACAATCTTTTATATGATTATACCGTTTTTAAGCAACAATAAAGATCGATGAATTATTAGTTGTTCTCCACATTATTTATAATTTCAATTGTTTCGGTACACAGCTGTATTGACATTTTTTTGAACACTTCATGCCATTTTATGCGTTATGAAATGGTTTTGGTTTACAACGAGCAATATTGCCACTGATAATGTACGAGGTGCAAGTTTTACCAAGTTCCAGCTCCTAAACTATGAGTGCTACGGGGAAAAAATGCATATGAAATTTATAGGAAATTTCATGCTCTACAATTCAGCTACCACTATTTTTAATTTATCTTAGACCATTAACCAAATATTCAGCAAAAACCATATTGAAAAAAGTTTGGGGCGTTATAATTGAAAACCTATGCCCTATACAAAAAAAAAGTTTCGTATAAAAAAGATCGCAAATATTATTATCTACAATAATGATCATCACAATTTTTGTCGTATGATGAGCGGTTCGCGAGATATTTCTTAAAACGTTTTTTTCAAGATGGCGGCTGAAGTGAAGCCCCCCCCATGACGCCAACTTGGATTTACATTCAGGGGACACCCCTGAACATATTCATGGGAAAAAAATACCTGTTCCCGTACATTTTTTACAAAAAATACCCGGCTCTTGGCCTAGATGTACAGTGGCCAAAATCATGAACTTATTGCGCTTGGGTTAAAGCCACACTTTATAGATAAGATTTTCTTTAAAATTGGAACGTCCACTTGGTGCTACTATTTTTGCCACATCACACGTAGTCCACAAATATACGACAGAAGCAACATGGTTCGTTTATAATTCATTCATTTCAATTCCACTTCAATGGTTCCAAAGCACTACACTCGTTGGTTTTAGTTATACTATCTTCATATTTAATTCATAATAGTAAATATTCAAGAAAACTGCTAGTTCCTACTTTTATCGTGTCATTTTGTACACAAAGACTAAAGTAAACAGCCTGCTTCCATGTAACTTTGGACCGATTACCGATCTGACTTTAAAAGTCAGCGGTTAAAGTCTTATGCCATTCATCAGGTAAATACGCAATGCCTACATCTTGTTGGATGTTCCTTTGCATTATGTAGTTATCCTGTCGGCTCTAGAGACTTGTGATAAATATACGAAGCGTACCAAGTAACTTATTATCCTGGGGGAACTAATTATACTCGCATACCCTCTTTCTTCCTTCTCTGTAAAACAAGCCCGGTCGAAAAAAAAAATAGCTTTCCATTAACCCTCCTTGGAAATTTGTTATTCTCTAATGTTTTTTAATCTTGTCGATATATTTTGTTTTGCATAAACCACGTAGGATTGGGGGAATCACTTTTTAAAGAGAGAGATCTCGAACCTCAAACTGGAAGATTACTTCATTATTTATCTGACAAAGCGACAATGTTCAGGATCAGTTTCCCAATGGCGTGCATCTGATTTATGGAGACTGCTTGAGAAGATCAAGTGGAAAATAAAATTAATAACGTTCTTGCCTTGAAAATATATTTTACTGCTGCAAATCTTGGTACACAACCTTGTGTAATAAACGATTCATTAAACAAACAGAAGTTATTTAAGTCTCACATTTATTTAGTTTTGGCGACAATTTATTATCCCTTGTTGATTTCCCCGGGGTCGTATAAACTATTTCAACATGTGCAATTCATTTGCCTACTCAACAATATGCTAGTAACTCTAAGCAGCTCAACTTGTCTAGGACTGTTTAATTTGGTTTATGTTCCAATAATATGGAAGAACTTTTTTTGGAAAAGTTGACAAGCTTTAATATTCAAGACAATATTTTCTCAATTTAACTAGTCAGCTCTATAAATAAAGCCCGAACTATTGTATTTACGATATCACAAGTGTCAAAATGTGTGTTTGTAGCTGAGGCGTCCCGTGCTCGAGTCCCAGTGGTTTCTCCTCTCAAATCATCAGAATATCTAGCTTATATATCCGAAGTGGGATTAGATGCCATAATGTGATAGTGTGAGGGGGTGACTGGAATGGGCATGCAGGCGTCAGGCTCGCCAGGAGAGCAAGATAGGCGTAGGCAAGCAAGGCATCATGCTGACGAACGAGTAGTTGAGATAGGTGTACGCACAAACGTCAGGTCCAGCACTCGGTACAGGTACACAGGTACCTCGAGGACGAGGAGCGGAGCAAGATGACCCAATGTGAGACGCAGGCGCGGTTTATTGGTAGCTTATAATACAGAATATTACGTTGTAAAAACTTCCCTAGCACAGGGCTTATCGTGAGGGCCTGTAGCTGAGGGGTCCAGGGTTCGGGTCCCAGTGGTTTTGTTTTTCCAATTTTCAGAATATTCAGCTTACAGTAACTGTTCCGTATTTCAACTCTTTACTTCTAGTCTTTTTCTTCTAATCGTTCTGCGAAAAAACAATTATAAATTTATCATAACGATCAACAATTATTATTGGTATATGATAATCTAATTAACTATTCTGAATAATTGAATAAGTGGTTGTGAAGAAATTTATCATTAAATAGCCTGACCTGCATTAAAAGCAAGTGACTCACCTTTAATTGCCCTAATCAACGAGTCATTGACTGGCATAAACGTACAATTACATCGAATAGGTAGTGAGCCGTATTTGTTCGGGTAGCATTGTGGATCATTTCCACCATGTACGAATTAACAACAATGGATCGTAAGCAAAAGGTACCTACACAGGCTGGGGAAACCCAGTATGCTACTCTAAGTCAGAAGTAGGTGTAGCGGTAATTGTAACTAGCTCTTCCTATGAGCATATTTAAGGGAGTCACAACTTCTTGAACCAAAATAACAGCCCACCAAAGACAACGTTATTCCAATTTCAAGCTAGTATGGGATTGTGGTCTGTGCCAGTACCAGTGCATCAGGGGGAGCAGAATAACGAAAACGAGGATGGAATAGCCAGACAAAGCTCATCAATTCTATTGGACTGGAGCCCTTCTGCTGTGTCAAAAAATCGACAATGAACAAACACCAGGTACTCGGTAGCACATAAATCTTTGGAATAATGGAAAATCTTACTGAGTGAAAGACAGGCGCAACAGTTCATTACAGGTCAGTCGCCAAAGTCAGCGAGCTGTCAAAGTATAGTAACAGGGCATTGTGAGCTTAATAGTAACGCAAAGCTAATGGTGTTGACAGACGGAGATATGTGCAGATTCTCGAGGAGGACAATGAAGAACATGTGTCAGTGCGACTGCCTAGCGAATTTACTCTCATCTGTATCTGTGAAATTTAGAAGGGTGGGTGACCCCACAGCACTTAGGCCACAATTGGCCCATTGTGCCTCTTTCTGAGGTTCAGACTTCCTTCCAGCTACTTGTTTAATGTAGGCGATAACGTCACCGGAAGTAAGCTCCCTCATGCTGGCTTGTGTTAGCCTGTACTAGCCGAATACAGAAAACCTAAATTGCGAGAGTGTCGGACATTTACAAAGAATGTGTTCGAAAGTCTCATCTTCCTGTTCACATCCTCTACAAAGTGAAGTGTCAGACAGACCCAGTCTGTAGAGGTGTTTCCGTGGGTGACAGTGACCGGTCAGAATACCCGTGGCTGTCCGAAGGTTCTGTCTGTTCATAATCACGTATTTTTTGGCCAATTTCCTGTCCGGATACTGCAGCAGCTCTTTGGCAAGCCTGCAACCTTCTGCATCGTCCCATCTCCCCGTAAACTTTTCAATGGAGTGTTCCTTTATTAGGTCAATCATAGCCGACACCGACAGACCAATGAAAGTGCCAGGTCCCAAGCGTTTTTTGGAGGCTGCTTTCCTGGCTAGTGAGTCGGCAATGTGGTTGCCTTTCGATTTACTGTGGTCCTTGATCCAGCCTAGAGTGACTTCGTTGCTGCTACAGGCTTCGATCAGGGATAGGTGACACTCGTACTAGGCCTGATGTGATACGTGGTCTGTTCAGGGCTAGTAGTATTTGTCTACTATCCGTGACGATGTGAATTTCATCACCTGTGGTGTTTCTTTTGGTAATCTCTTTTGCGGCGGTGGACTCTGTTTGAGCAACGCTGACCTTACAGCCCATCGCCCATTTAATGTTCAGATTTAGAGATCTGGAGTAAATTCCACATCCTGAGCCCATATTGGTTTTAAAGCCATCTGTGAAGATGCAGATTGCGCCTTCTTCTTATGTGTCTTGTGCGTTATATTTAATAATTACCTTGTTGGGCCTATGGAAGGCATATTGTGGTGAGATTGCGTCCGTATTTGCCTTCAGCAGTGGAACCTCATTGAGTGCCTCAAGCCACAGGTTACGTCTCAATCTACCAGATCCTACGTCAGGTTGTATACCGGTAGAGCGTATGCGTGTCATGGTCATCAAACATCTAACCTCCTTGATGTGTATGTCAAGGGAACTGAGACCAAGGATCACCTCCATCGCTCTGGTTGGTATGGTTCTCATGCCTCCTGTTGTATTGAGGCATGCTGTTCTCTGGATTTGGTCCAGTTCAACTTCCCAGGCAATCGCGCGTACGTTAGCATAGGTCTGAGATGGCAGTGTAGATCCAGGCAGTAACCCTGGGTGACATTCCCCAGGTACGGCCGATGGTTCTGCGACACTGTTCATAAGAAATATATGCTTTTTACACTCTTTTTTTTAGTTAGAGTTCCATGTTAACTTACTATCAAAAGTGACACCTAGATATTTTACCTCTGATGAAAATAGTCCAGTCATTACGTCGGAAAAATCGGGAAATAAATGAAAATGAACCGAGAAAGCCAAATTTTGGATATTACGTGGGGGATGGCAAGAAAAGCTTAAGTTCAAATTGTCGACCAAAATAACCTTGTGCAATTTCCGCCATCTTGAAAAAACCCTCAAATTCAGTTTTTTCATCATAACTCGGTTCCCCGTTGAGATACGAAATTTTTTATGCAATACTTTTTTGTTGCTTTTGTTGCGATCTACAATTAAGGTCCCATGCATTTTTCACGTATCGATCGTCGTTTTCGAGATATCGTTCAAAAATATCAAAAATTTGGGGAGATTTTTTTTTTTCGCTATTTACTTTTTTCTGGTGAAATATATCGCAGGAACGAAAACTTCGGAAAGGGCACGACGTTCAAGGAAGAACCAATCGCCAGAGTTCACGTTCGACGAAACTACTACTCCGAAAGTTATCCAGGAGAAGTTTCTTGCAAGGGACCAAAATAAGCACAATTTGATACAAATGCTTCGCCGTTATTTTGCAAATACCGGGATAAAAGTAGAACAGGCTTTTGAGGATGCTGACACTCTCATCGTAACCACAGCAATTGTAGAAGCATCGCTCCACGACTGTGGAAATCGTTGGCGAAGATATCGATCTTTTGGTCCTAATTTGCGGACTTGCAATGGAGAAAAAAAATATTTTCTTCCACAAACCAGCCAAAGGCAAAACACCGGCAAAAGTGTACCACGTCATCTTTTTATAACATTGGAAAGTCGAAGTTCATCAGCACCCTCGAGAAGAATCCGAACCTCCGGTCATCGGTCATCGGAGATGCTAGCTTGCGCGGGAAAGCTGTTCCTTATCGCTCTTTATGGTGGTCGTAAAGAGGACACGACGATGGATATTTTGCGATTCCATCGCTTCGCAAAATAAATGACGACAAGCAAGACGAATAATCTTTCACTGCTCCCACCAACGGAAAGTGCAGTCCGCCAACACGTTTTCCGGACATATTTACAAGTACAAACGTGGCTCGGAATTTTTAAATATCCTCAAGAATGGGGTTGGCGACAAACAAATAACGGGCTCGAACCAATTTGCACCACAGCCGCACCCGCTCCACCTGAACTTTTGAAACTCATTTCGTGCAAATGCAAAGGAAAGTGTGGAGCTACTTGTGGCTGCAGGAAAGCAGGAATCCATTGCTCCGTTATTTGCCTGCACTGCAGTGGGCAGACATGTGACAATGTCGCCAGAGTCGTTATTTTATTTACGACGATGACGATGATTACGATTTTTCGACCGTCACAACATCATTTCCTGCGATTGAAGAGGTTTCACGACTCGAAGAGTCTACGGAGGAGGAACTTGAACAGCCAGGACCATCCAAACGACGAAAAACGTGTGAAAAAAATTACCACTTGTTATCATTATGTTTGCTGCATAAAAATTATTTCATCAATAAATTTTATGTATTTGATTTTTAATTTGGCTGGTTTATGAATTTTTTTAGTATTGCAATAATTCCCTGAACCATTTTCCATCCATTTTGACGCGTGGATACAACCGAGCGAGCGGCTAAATGAAAACCGGGCACAGTTTCACTGATTTTGTGGCGCGCTAGAGGTCGTAATTTTTGTCGGAAATGAGAAATAAAAAAACTTATTGGTAGGTCTGGACACGCTCTACAAGTTTTATTTCAAACATTTTTCGATATCTTTCACCAGAAAAAAGTAAATAGCGAAAAAAAAATTCTCCCCAAATTTTTGATATTTTTGATCGATATCTCGAAAACGACGATCGATACGTGAAAAATGCATGGAGCCTTAATTGTAGATCGCAAAAAGAGCAGCAAAAAAGTATTCCATAAAAAATTTCGTATCTCAACGGGGAACCGAGTTATGATGAAAAAACTGAATTTAACGGTTTTTTCAAGATGGCGGAAATTGCACAAGGTTATTTTGGTCGACAATTTGAACTTAAGCTTTTCTAGCCACCCCCCACGTGATATCCAAAATTTGGCTTTCTCGGTTCATTTTCACTTTTAAAATTTAAGTTCGGTATTTAGGAGCTTTGGGTCTTGAAGTTTTGCAAGCTTCCTTTTTCTCGTGAAAAGAAGCATTTCTGTCTTCTTCGGATTTATTGACAGTGAATGGGTCCTTGCGCTATTGCTCTATGATATTGAGCGCCTCTTGCATTAGAGCACAGAGTATCTCCTCAAATCTTCCTGTAAGCAGAATGACTAGATCATCTGCATAAGCTATTGTGTAGAAGTTGCCATCATTGAGGCGGCTGACCAAGGAGTCTAAGACCATGTTCCACATTAGTGGCGAAATTACCCCTTCCTGTGGACACCCTTTTACAACCAAGCTTTTGATGGCATCATCGTCTACGCTGATTTTTATTATGTTATATATCTAGCCATTTATGGTTTGGGGGATATTCTTGTTGGCAAGTGCGTTTGTTATCTTAGGAAAAGTGGTTTTGTCGAACGCACTTTCTATGTCTATGAATACACCCAGGGTGGACTCCTTATTCTCCAGCGATCTTTCGATGCGACCCGCCACAAGATGAAGAGCCGAATCGGTTGACTTCCCTGGAGTGTATAGATGTTGGTTGGGGTGGGTTCAATGGGTTTTGTGTTATCACTGCATCTTGTATATATCGTTCGCACAGCCTCTCCAAGGTCTTTATTGAAAACGATGTGAGGGTGATGGGCCGATATGCTTTTGGAGTAGAAAAGTCCATTCTTCCTGGTTTTGGTATGAACACAACTTCGACTTCTCTC